>JAQIYK010000920.1:0-11450 GCA_034700465.1 Rotylenchus robustus | reverse complement strand
TAGTCAATTTTCGTTTTTTTAACGAAATTTGCTATATTTAAGCGAAAAAAGTTTTGTACCATTTTTCAGAGAAAAAATTGAAAATTTTTGAATTTTTTTCAAAACATATGTTTTTTTCGAATTTTTTACCAAAATTTTTGGATGAAATATAAGTCCCCCTCTAAAATCTCCCTCCCCTCTAAAAACTCCCTCCTCGCGGAGGGGGGTTGAAAAATATCTCCTCCGGGGACTTTTTAGAGGAAATACGGTATTTAGGCTAAAATTGTGTTGATATCTTAAATCTGTCTTGAACCAATCCGTCAAATTTGATTTTTTAAACATGTATTTAAGGGGGTGCATCATGGATTTCATTATTTCATATGGCATGGATAGAAATTTCGGTTATCCGAGCAGTGCTGCACCGGCTCCGGCTTCGGAGCTGGAGCCGGAGCCCAAATTTAAAAAAGTCGGAGCCCGCTGTCGAAATTTTCAACCGAAACGTGCAGCTGCAAAGTCTGCTTTTTTAGACGGAAAGTAAAATTAACCAACAGAAAAATGTTTATTTTTTAAATTATTTTGATCGTTTTTCAAAAATTTTAAAGTTGAAAATTTCATTCTTATGGGTGTATTTTCAGTCCTCGGCATGCCGGAGCAGTTTTAGCTTCCGCTTCACGAAGATAATTTGCCGGTACGTAATTAACAATAAACATTCAAACAAAACAACAAAACTATGTTAATACGTATTTGTATTTGGATCGGAACAACTATACTTAAAAACGAAAAGAAAACGAACATAAAAGAAAAAAGTCTGAAAAATCCGAAACCTCGGAGATAGTTTTGTATATAAATTTAAACAGGAAGAAAAACAAAATAGCGTTTTATTTATTTTGGCAACAAAAAGTAGACAAAATTTGTGTATTTTCTTAATAATATTGACTCGGTATAAATTATTTTCAAATACAAGAAGATGGTGCTTTTTTAATTTAAAAGAAGAAAATAACAAAAAAAAAACAATTTTTGTAATTTTTTAGGTTACGATTTGGCCCAAAAACCCTCAAAAACCATAAAATGTAAAATTCATTTTTTAATTTTACGATAATTTCACGAAATCGCCACACCAAATCGCAAAAAATGACAAAATAGCTTGAAAAATGATGTTTTTAACGTTTTTCAGCACTTTTAGCTAAAAAACTAATTTTTTCGAATTTTTCAAAGTTGTTTAAAACCGCTCAAAAAGTGGTTTCAAACCATTTTTAAAAATTTTAGAGGTTTTTTGGCCGTTTTAGGGGTTCTCTGTCCATTTGTAGTGCACTTAAAAAATTTTTGTTTTGCCCCCCCCCGTTATTTTCATGCCCCCGTTTATTAAAAAGTACCCTCAATAGTTTGTACGCACTCAATAAAGTGTATCCCATCCCGGGGAACGGGCAAATTGATAAATGGGGCCTCTATACAAGATCATAAACCATTTATAGGGGTTTTATATTTTTTATAAAACCTATTAAAATAGGAAAAAAACTTTAAACCTTTTTTTTGTCTTTTTTAAATAGATAAAAATGGATTTTATAAAAAATTTAAACCTATTTTAAAATCTGTTCATTTTTTAAGAAATATTTTTAAGTATTACTAATTTTTTTTGGATTTTTAAAATTGACATTCAATCTTGAATAAGAGAACTCCATCAGAAATAATAAAAAAAAATATAAAATATATTTAAAAATTAATAAAATTATTGTCATTTATATTTATATAACACAGATAATGCCCATGGATTTAACACTGACTCGTATGTAGTGCGCCGCAAACCCATGAAAGGTATGTAAATATTTAGAGGAAATAGGTACACTTAATTTTGTTTTATTATTACATTTTGTTAACATCTTACAGGCAGTATTCAGTCACAGTTTTTGAATGCCCACTTTGGAACAAACATATCGAACCTCCATCAAGAAGCCAACGATTTTGCAAATGAAGGTACGAAATTGTTACCTAATTATACATATGTATGTCAAAATAATTTTTATATAATTATAAAAATTTGTTATTCAATTAAATTAAATTTTCTTATTTTTAAAATTAATTATTTTCACCTGAAATTGCTTCTAAGCCATCACCATAACAGTGGGGTAACATAACATAACAATTGGGGTGGGTAACGATGGGTTTTTAACCTTTTTTGAGCATTTTGGCTAAAAAATCGAAATTTTTTAAAATGGTTTAAACCAGTCAAAAAGTGGTTTTAACCTATTCTAAGCACATTTGGGGTCATTTCTGGCTTTTTGGGGGGTTTTCTAGCCATTTTAAAATTGTTGGTTTTGCCTTCCCCACCCCCTTTAATAATTTGTCCCTTTCGTTAAAAGTTTGCCTCCTTACCCCGTTAACAGACAAGGGTTTTTTGGGGGTAAAAAAATTATTTTTAAATTTTGTTTATTTTTAAAATTTCAATATTTTGCAATTTCATTCTTATGGGCGGTTGGGATTCATTTTCCATTCCTTTCATCCCCGTCCATCACACCTGATTTGGAGATTTGAGGACGGCGATGACCAAAAACCAAACCCTAATAATAAAAAAATAACTAAAATCGGCCTTGATCTTCTCCTCACCTTCCAAATTATCTGATCCACTGTTCAGGGCACTCTTTGACTGGTGCCTATGCCGGAGCAGTCTTCGGAGTGCCTGAACTCCTTCCGCCACGAAGGTAATTTTGCTGGTGTGTAATTAACAACAAAAAATTCATTCAAACAAGTATAAACAAAACTATCTTAAATTGTATTAAATTTATTTGTGCTATTTGAATTTGAGCTATATGGAATTTAAAAAGAAAATTAAAAACAAAAAAGAAATACGAACATAAAAGATAAAAATCCGATAAATCGGAAATAATGGGTTTTCAAACCTCAGCCAATAGGTGGTCTAAACGGAGGCAATCGTTGCCAAAATAGTGTTTTAATTATTTCGGCAACAAAAGGTATAAAAAAAATTGTGTATTTTTTAATAATATTGGCTCCAAACAAATTATTTCCAAATACAATAAGATTGTATTTTAAAGAAGAAAAAATCGAAAAATAATTTTTTTTCGAAATGTTGTTAGATCCAATTTTTCCAATATTATTTTATCGATGCCTTAAGTTAAAAAATTAGGAAATGTTGTTAGGCCCATTTTTTCAATATTATTTTATCGATGCCTTAAAAGTTGAAAATTAGGTTTAATTTTAAGATTTTTTAGTTATCTAGGATCAGATGATTGAGGATTTACTTCAATTCCTGAATTCGGAACATCTATCTTTTCAACAGATTCAATTTTTGAGATTTCGCTATTATTTTTGGGTTTATTTTTTGGAATTTTTATTCGGACTATTTTATTATTATTATTTTTCGCATTATTCCATTATTATTCATCAATTTTATTCGTATCTGTTGTTATATGACATATTATATGATAAAATGTATTGTGTAGAAATCCGTAAAAGTTATTTTTACTTTTAGACTCTATAATGAATAAAAAAATATTCGGGATTTTTAGCAAGTTTGTTTTTGAAGTAAAAATTTAAAAATTCTTTCTAATATTAGCCGTCAAAACCATTTGTTTTTGGTCGAAAATAGATTTTGATTTGAAAGGAAATTAACAAATATCAATTCTTTTTAACCATTTCTCTTAAAATTGCCCAAAAAAATAATTTTTTCAATTTTTTGTTTACATATTTTATCTCAGCTTATCCCCATGTTCCATCCATATGCTTCAACCTTTAACCATTGGGGTGTATTTTTCCATAAAATATGAATTTTTATAGTGAATTTTCGTGTTTTTTAACGAAATTTGCTATTTTTAAGCGAAAAAATGCTGTTTTGTACCATTTTTCAACGAAAATTTGATAATTTCTTGAATTTTAAAAAAAAAACATCACAATATCTCCCCCGGGGGACTTTTTAGAGGAAATACGGTATGCAAGTCACTTTAGAAAAAGCTCCCTGGGCACACTTAAATTGGATAAATACAAAAACAATCGCTTTTTTAAAGACCCAATTAAAGATCCAATTGAATAATAAATTCTAGTCAAGGTCTTTATTTTTCTAATTTTAATAATTTACTCTAACTGGAATAAATGGAGAGAGTGTTGCCATTGAGAAGGTTCTCTCGCGTGCCAAAAGTCGAAGCCGTTCGCGCCCCATCACCAATTGGCGTTCATTTTGTTTTTGTCGTTGCTAAACACCAATTTGGCACGATATTTGGCTTAAATGGAGAGGTGCGTAATTTGTCAAGTTAACCAGAAACTGCCAGTTTAAAGCTTTTAAGATGTGCAGAATCGATAAATTTATAACAAAATCTGTGCATATAATACATTTATTTTTAATTTGTTTAACTTTCGGTTTGCAAAATCATAAACTAATCCATTAATTAACAAACACTAAAAACTAAAAGAATGCGAAACAATGTCCGAATCGGTGTAAGTCGATTATCGGTCATCATTTTTAATTTTAACCAGAATATCATTTGTTTGTCTCTTCCAATTAAAAATTATTTTGAATTTGCGGGTTACAGTACGCTGTATACACCGCTCTCTTTTTTTCATTTTTTTGTAAACTTTCACATTTTTAGAATTGGCGAACTGTCTCTATGCCATTTCAAATGTCACTCAAAATACACTTTTCCAGAATCAAAATGAAATGAAAATCATAACAAATCGAGGAGTTGCTCTTATGAGCTGAAAATTTTAGGATCCTCGCAAAACACACAGATGGATGTTGAGCCGCCGAACATGGAACCAGCACCAGTAGAGCAGCACGACGACGAACCTGGCCCTGGGCCATCCAATGCTGAACTGTACCTGAACATGGACGAAGAACCAATGTAAGTGGGAGTGATAATCGGGTTCGATGGGGTTAAAAAATGAAACCGAAAAATGCTGTGATTGATAAGCAGACGTCCCGTTTTTTGGCATCATTTGCACAAATGCAGCAGAGGTGATCGAACAGCGCATTGATGCACTACATTCATCGGGCATGCTCCGAAATGATCAACAATTCAACGAAAAAATATGGCTAACTCTATTAGGAGACAATGGAGGTGACGGTTTGGCCAAAGGAACAAAGGTGGGCATTGCGGTGGCGAATGTGAACACGCCAAACTCATACCGTAACTTCACAATTCTTGGATACTACCGCCAGTCCGACAACAGAGAACAACTCCAAGCACACCTTCGACCTTTGCTGAACCAATTGGAGAGGATAAAAACGGTTCAAATTGACAACAGAAGTTGGGAAATTGAATGGTAAATTACAAAAAAAAAATTATTTGAAAATTCAGACTTTTATTTTTTAGGTTTCTGAGCGAAGACATGAAGTTTTTGGCCAGTTTCATGGGACAGATCGGAGCAAGTGCGCGCTTTCCATGTTTACTGTGCGAATGGACCGATGGGCATAGTGGTAACCTGCGAACAATCGAATGACCGCAGAAGGGTTTGACAACGAATCAGACGAAGATGAACAGACCGATGGGGATGACAGTGAGAAAGAAAATTACCAGCCGGTTGCTTCTTCATCGCAGCCAATTTTACCATTTTTTTGATTTTTTCGATCATTTTTGCTGTTGAAAAATTAATAATTATCCCTTCTATTTCCATTCCCAGCATTTTTGAATTTTTTTTTATCGCATGATTTTATAATTGTTATTTTCCGTCCAAAAATCGAATGAAAATTTTTGAATTAACAAAATTGTAGAGATGAATTTTTAAATTTCGATTTTTAAATTTTTTTTATCGATTTTTTAAACGTGTAAACGGTGGTTGATCGTGGCTCGGGAGCCTTGAACTTACAGATTCTATTTCATCATTTACAGGTAGTTCATTTTCCGTTTTGAATTTTTTTCTGCGAAACAAATTTGAAAATTGGCGTTTTGTTGGAGCAAAGTTTACAAAAAAATGAAAAAAAGAGAGCGGTGTGTTGGGGTGACAATTTAATTGTATACACGTGATATATTTGGCGGAAGACATAAATCCGAAGATTTTGCAATTTTTAAAATATTAATTGTTTAGAATTTTGTCGTCTAAACTTTACAAGTGCTGCTAATACCATTGTTTGTAGTTCTGTCTGGACGACCTGCTGACTTGACGACTACTTCTGGAGGTGTAAAGCATCGACAAAGACAAACGCACTGCCAGTAGTGGAGAACTGCCGGCCAATTAATTGAGATCCCAAGAAACTTTTCCACACATCCCTCCCTATTCTACAGTCTTAGTCAGTCCGCAAATTGGAGCGCTTGTTTGTAAGCAAATAATAAAAAGAATTTCGACTTGTCATACATAAGCTATAGTGACTTTCAAATAATTGGTAAAAATGGAAAATGAGAAAAGGGAACTGATACGAATTCAAAACACAGTTGAGGATAAACACGTTCAAACCAAATTGGATTTTAACATACTTTATGTATCTACAACCAGCACGAAACATCAAATATACAATATACATATGTGACTACATTTGGCAGCACAATATAAATACGACAACAGCAATGACAACAGCGAAAAACAAAGGAAGCATATTGAAAATTGCGGTGAAACACAAACAAAGGGTGAGTGACAGACAGTGACAACAACAATATGTATGTGTTTTGTGATCGATCTCTTCCTTCCGCCGCGCAGCATCCACCGTTGACCATCATCTGTTCATCAGAGCACATTCACGCCGACATGCACAACCTTCTGTTGATCCTTGTCCACAAGTTTGAACACACCGGGCACATCGTCGACATTCCAATCCTCCGGGACCTGAACACAGTTCTTTTCAAACTTTATATTTTTTCCAAATTTAAATTTGCTCACCTTCGCCATCACGACCTGGATTATGTCAGACTTCGCCGCACATTGTAGTCGTTTGATCTCCACCGGTCTGCTTGTTCCAGGCTCCATGAAAAAGTAGACGGGCTTAACTCTGAAGATGCTCGCATCAGTGCTCTTGATCTGAAGTTACGAAGCAGGTCAACCGATCTGACGCTGACGTAAGGCAAAAGTTTAGCATACCTTGACTGCCATTTTGTCCTTGGTTTCATTGGTGAGCCCCATCGTTTGTGTCATGTCCGGTTCTCGTTGATCGAATCGCAGTTGGCTTGGCACAATCCTCACTTCTGCAAAAACGATTAATTGAGTTATGAGTGGATTATGTTTTTTTGAGCTACTTTTTTCAATATTTAATTAGGACTGCTTTTTCGCCTAGTTTCATAAAATTCGTAATCGTGCAATGGGAGGCCCTACGAAAGACATACCTCGACTTGCACCCGCTTTTCCGCTGTCCTGGTCGCTCTTGCCCGTGTCCTTGCTTGTGCTGCCCGTTGGTGATCCCTTGCCGCTGCTCGAGTCCTTGCCACTGCCCGAATCCTTGCCACTGCCCGATTTCCTTCTGCCGTGTCTCGTCGTCACTTTCTTGGTGGTCATCTTCGATTCGGCAGGCTTCTGGATGGTCATCTTCGGATCGGCAGGCTTCTGGTCCGGTTGAATTTGTGCGTTTGAGAGCAAGTCGGAGTCCATCGAGATTTGTTGTGTCTCTGTCCCTGTCCTTGCGGCTTTGAACTTCGTAGGCGTCCGCGCTGCCACCAGTTTGCCACCTAAAAATATCAGAATCATTACAAAAATGAAAATCCAAACTTCTTGTACTTACTGCTTCGCCGTTTTCCGTTGCTTTTTGGTTGCTTCCGCCCCGTTGATTGCTTCCGAGCCGTCGAGAACTTCCTCCCTTTGGATTTCTGCGATGATTGTTGCTGGCGTCTCTTCGGCCCCCACTTTGACAGCTTGGCCTGTTGGATCTTCGTCTTTGTTGAGTTCTTCTCGTCTCCTGTGTTCGTGACCGTGACCAATTCCAAGTGGATGTTCTTCTTCGGCGGTGTCTGCAACAACATTAGTTTGTTTATAGAGTAACGTTCATTATCCATATTAATTACCTGGCTTGTATGCTGCTTCACGGGTGACTTTGTTGTTGGCTTCTTTGCTTCCGCTTTGCCTTCTTTGGACGTCTTCTTTCTCTTGCAGCATCCGCAGGTGAACAGCAGCGGCATCGTGAACAGGGCGACCGTGAGCAGGACAGCGAGCAGCGAGTTGGCGACGAACATGGCGACGGCTTTGAGTTGTGTGCAGGAATGAAGAGGTTGCTGGATGGAGTTGAGGCGGGCGTGGTGAGGTAGGCGAAGTGCAGAAAAGGAGAGAACGGCCTCCTTTAAATACTCATTTATTCCATTATTCCATATTCATTAAAAGAATCCTAAAAACGGGAACTACCAATGCCATAATCATAATCACATCCCCGTCGCACTTTTTAACGATTCAAAAGCTGCAAAAATTGAATGTAAAAAAAAATTAAAATTCACCAATTCTCGGCGACATTACCACATTAAACTACTCTACTATGTACATCATAATCAAACATCAAATTATTGATCTTCATGATGATGATGAGGATCAGGAAAATGGAATATTATGAAAGCGTCGTCGATCAAAAAAGTTTGCAATTTTGGAAAAAATCTTTTTTATGTTTAGCGGAAAATTAAATTTTATTAAATTAAAAATTGATACCCCACCAGCAAATATTCCAATCTGATTGTTTTATCATTTTAATACCACTTCATTCATTTCGCTAGTTTTATTTTTCCGAACTTTGCTGTTTAATCTACTCTATTTCCCTTCCAATAATTTCATTCCACTTTACATTTCATTGATAAACGAAAAAATGAAGTAATAAACGAAATCTTAGACTAAATTAGGCGAGGCAAATTTGCTTGCCTAAGTATGCCTATAAATTCTCTCTGAAACGATATAAAAACTTTTAAAAAAACCGAATAAGCTAGAAATCAGAAAAATGTTTGTTTCCAATATTTGATGAAAAGCTACTACGAAGAGTCCGAAAATGACATCGATAATTATCCATTTTTTGTTAAATTGTTGAATAATAAGTCTGAAGCATTTTACGGGAAGTGATAGATTTTTCGAAATTTTGTATCCATCCAACATAAACTTAACACTATTTAGAAACTTTTCACCGTTTTTCAGAATTTTCTGGCGTTTTTCTGATTTTAGCGAAGCAAAAAAAAATTTTAAGTGCCGAAAAAAGGTTTTTTTTGCATTTTTCGGATGTTGGTTATTTGTAAAATTTTCTGCAGTTTTTCATGGTGAATAGGATAGGGTAGTAGCTATCGCTGTGTGCATAGAACGGCAGCCGGATAACCCGTTACAAATTTTTTTTATGGACATGGACAGAAAATTGCCGATTTATTCAATGGTAGAACACACGTGATCTCATCAAATGAGAAAAAACGTTGTTTTACATCTTGGTGAGACGTACACGAAAATGATGTGTCAATGACTAATAAAAAAAGGAAAACAATGACAAAATCTATTTTTCAATAAATTTCATAAAAATTATGAATCTATTATGATCGGATGATGTCAAAAGATGATTTTGACGTCAGATTCGTTATCAACTTGGTCGAAAACATATTATGGAAAGTTGGAAAGTTTTCAGAATTTATTGAGGATTCTTTTGGGGTCGCATAACCTACAAGTACTTGCAAGTACCAATCCATTCCCTATTATTAAGCTATTAATCAATTCTTTAAACTTCTGACAAGTATATTACAACAACAACAACAACAATGAGTGACTACCGAGGACGTGGGCGAGGCACACCTCAATTTCAACAACAATATGGAAGAGAGGACTCGAACTCGCAAATTGGGTATACTTTGTATGGTCTCGCATAATTCATTTGACAAATTTTAATAGCATTCCGTCGGGACGTGGAGGCGGTGTCGGACGTGGCCGTGGTGGTGGAATGATGAATGTTCAGCAACAATTTACAACTCCGTTAGGGCAGGCATCACAACAACAGAATTTGGGAGAATCAACAGGATCGGGTAGCTTGCCGTTTGGGTAGGCTTTTTCTTGACGTATTTCGGAGCAAATCTTAATACTAAATATGCCTTTGTTTTGTTAGATTTTCGGGTCGCGGATCTCGTGGTCGTGGAGGTATAATTGATGGTCAACAGCAATCGATGACACCTACGCCCGGGGGTCTGGGAGAACAACCAGCAAGAGCAGGCAACTTACCGTTTGGGTACGAATTATTCGTTGAAAAACTTTTAATAACTTTTATGTGTAAGCTTGTCGGGTCGTGGACGTGGAAGCCGTGGTCGTGGAGGAGAGATCGTCATTCAACAGCAACCGATAACACCATTGGTAACGCCACCAACACCGATGAGCGGCATCACTGGTGCAGCTCAACAACACCAGCAATTGGGCGAATCACCATTGCTTGGGTATGTTATTATTCGCTATTGCGATCTTGCTAATTAACAATATTTTCTTTAGACTTTCATCAAGTCGGGGTCGTGGTGGCATTGGGCGCGGCCGAGGTAGTGCCATTGATGTTCTTCATCCACAACAGACAGCTCCGCCTTCGTTTGGAAATGGCCGCGGAGGTCAATTCACCGTTTCACATCACGGACATCGCCCACCAATTGGATACGAGCCGTACGCTGAACAAGTGCAAAAACAAGATGAGCCACACACAGGACAGGGACAACAGCTGCATGTGGAACAACAACCAGCGGTATGAGGTTTTCTGGGGTTTGTATCAAAAATTCAAACAAACGGATTTATAGTGAAAAAGGGCCTAAATTAACAACAACAACAAACAAATTGGAAAAAACTATAATTTTTAGATTTTTACTATGAATTGCTTAAGCTTTCAGCATCTAATTTTACTGATATACCAAAAAGTGAAGTCAAAATTTGTCGAGAAAGCAAATTGAAAAGAGCAATTTGCTGGGAGAATTGTTTGAGTGTTAAAAAACAGATGGATGGAGAGGCCAAGCCGCAGCAACAGCAGCAGGAGACGGAACACCAGGACAACAACGCCACACAGCAAGTCATCACGCAGCAAACACAACAGGAACAGCCAGCCCATGTGCATGCCATTGGAGTTGGAGGAAATGCTGAAGCTGATCAACAAGGTAATCCTAACTTCAAGCACTTCTAAAGTTCGTTCTTTGGGCTTGACATTCCACTGGGTTCAGGCGTTCACAATCCACAATGTATTGGCTGTGCCATGCTCCTCCAAATGAATGAATTAGTCAGTGACCTTGCCCTGCAATTGTTGGACATTAGTAACCGCGTACTATAGAACAACAACAAACAGCGAACTTTAGAGAACAGAGGACCGATCAGTACGAACACCAACGACCAACTAATCCTCAGCATACTATATTTTATTTTTTGACATACATACTCATTTTATCCAAACTACCGAATCTTTGCAAAATCTTCAATCATTTTGGTTTTTTGATTATTGTGCTTTTATATTGAATCTATTCAGCAAGGCACATGCTTCACATATTTGGTATGTAAAATTTCAAGTTCACATCACAAGACAAACTCGTATACAATACATTTGTTATGTACCATTTCAACTTCATCCTACAAGCCTCCCCCTC
>JAQIYK010000919.1:0-11450 GCA_034700465.1 Rotylenchus robustus | reverse complement strand
CTCTAAAAAGTCCCCCCTCTCGGAGGGGGGTTGAAAAATATCTCCCCCGGGGGACTTTTTAGAGGAAATACGGTAATTATTATTTGTTTTTTTAGTATTTATTCCCTAAAATATATTTTAGCTTCTCTCCGATTTTATGGATGTTGTGCCAACTCTGTGGGAGGCAGAGATTCGTATAAATGCGGGATGGCCAATTTATTTTTACGAAAATATATTTTACAACCCGGCAATCTTTCCAAATCGTTCAATTGTAAAAGGTAAAAAATAAATAATTAATTAATTAAATGATAAATTATTCAATATATATTAGCTGCATATCATACATACGACCATTCATTGATATTCTATGATGAATACACAAAATTATATACTGAAGACCGTACGGTTTCTGAATATTTGATTAATGCCATTAAGAATTTTGTGATCAATGGGTAATTTTTATTATTATTTATTTATTATTTATCTTTTTATATTAGTTTTTATTTGTTTTATTTTTGTAAATGGTATTTTCTAAATAAAAATTATACAAATTAAACGCCAAAAGACAAACAAAATTTAAATGCGTGATTTATTTTTAAGTGTTAAAAATTACGTTGATTAACAAAGCCAATATTTAGTTGTTTCGGTATTTAGAAAACTCATCCAAAATCGTTTTAGTTATTATATAATTTGTTTTTAAACTTCTAAAAACTTGAAAAAAATCCATAAAAATTTTAAAAATGAAGCCTAGACCGACAAGGCCTTTTTATCATTTACCTTTTTTGGGTTTTGAAAACAAAAAAAATGAAAAAATAAATAAAGATAGATTAGATGATAAAGATAGATATATTAATGCAATTTAATTTTGTAATAAATAATAATTGTTTAAAATTAATTTTATACTTTTCAATTTTGAGTGATCCGAATTTTCAATTTAAGTGATCCGAGTACGCCAACTGTGAAATGGACTCCATCGCCGTCATTTTCGCTGATGGATGACAAACAAATTTCGCACCTCCAATTGAATTACCCAAAGACAGAGCAAAAGCAAGGAATGGAGGGCGAGTTGAGGAGAGCCCAATTTTGGAAATTATTGGGCAAAAAGTTTGGACAATTCGATTTGATTCGGAATATTTACACCGACGGAAATAATAGCGGAAATGCGTCAATTTCTGAGTCCAAATTGACACAATTTATCATCACCTTTTCTTTTCTTACCTTAACAATATTAATGTTATAACTCGGAAACAAAATAATGTGATTCATTGACCAATTTTATTAGGAAATTGACAAATTTATAACATTTTAATGATATTTTATAATCACTAAATTAGTGACTCCGACTAAAACTAAATTAAAGTTAACTTGAATGAATACTTTTCCGTTTGTATTTTAATAATATTATTGATGATTAGAAACAAATGATAAATTGATAAAATTAGCAGTAACTTGCTACAATTGCTGAAAGTTATTTGAATTCTGACTAAAAGTTAAACACACAAAAAAACACAATTTAATGAGGGAAATTCACAACAGGTTATTTTCCAAACAAGTTTTGCCAATTACAGTTAAGCTAATTTAAAAACAAAAAAACCCCGTAAAAAATTGACTTCGAAATCGTACCAAAAAGCAATTTTTATTTTGCACGTTTCGAAAAATATAATAAAATAATTTTTACTTAAATTTTTGCTCACATTTTCTTGTTTTTAATGGGCTAAGCGTTTGATTTACATACAAAAAAGGCGGGTTCAGATCCGTATCGAGTTTGAGAAGTTCGAAATTTTTAAATGTAGACAAATTTATAAAAATTATTTACATCCAGAAATGGTCAGTTTTGTTTAAATTTTTTAGACACATTTTATTGGCTTTCAAATAAGCTATAACTCAATTGTGCAAAAGATGTTTGAAAAAATACATTCTGTGGAGATTTCAATTTTTTGTGGAGATTTCAATTGTAGTCTCTTTGCAACTTGTGTTTTTTTTCCTCGATTGTTTTTGTTTTTTTTCACATCATTTAACTTTTTTAAATAATCAATAGATAATATTTACTCTCTTCTCTTCCCATATCAACTATAATCAGTTATCATTATCATCTAGGTATCCATATTTTTCTTTATGAATAAAAGTGAAGAATTTATTATTTAATGTTGATCGGAATCATAAGCAACGGGAATTATAAAATGATTTTAGAAGTTCAAAATTTGTAGGCAAACAATTATATATTTTTTCTAAATATTTAATTATGAAAATTTGCGGAAAAATTAAAAAATATACAGGAAAATTACCACTCACTGTCAGAGCTACTATTAGAGAAAATATTTATAATAAGTAATAAGATCATTTTTAGCCACTATTATATACATATTCTTTAAACAATACACAACTTTTTATTGAGATCGTGGACTTGGTCATGCGTTGGGGTTTTGATCGTTTTAATTTATGTATCTGTTGTAAAAATAAATTAAAAATATTTTTAAGTCTTTTAAATGCAGATAAAATAATGAAATTCCTTTTCTATATATTTATAATTGTATTTTGCGCCACATTTCGGATTGTATTCGGAATTGATGGAATCATTGTGAACACGACTTATGGCCAAATTCAGGGCGAAGTTCACCAATTAACACACAATTTGGAGCAAATCAATGTGTTCTTCGGGATTCCATTTGCTCAAGCCAAACGATTTGAGGTAAAAAAAACTTTGGATTTTCCAACAAAAAGTAATCGGCAATACTCAGGAGAAATCGGATTAATATATGTCAATTTTTCATTTTTTTATTTTATTTGTTGTTATTCGGAATGTTTGATGATACGCATCATGTTTAAATAATAATATATAAATATTATAATTGAAATTATAATCACGTAAAACTAAACTTTAAAAATAACAATTTCTTGAACATTTGAAAAATATGGAAAGATCCGTTATATGTCTATTTTGATAGTTAGTGCTACAAATCTGAACTTTATTTTGCAAATCTTCAGAAGCCTTGGCCTCCACAAAAATGGGAAGGCGTTAGACAAGCAGTAGAGCATCCTCCCGCGTGCGTTCCGCATGCACGACCTACCGAAAATTCTGCGCAAATCAGCGAGGATTGTCTCTATCTGAACATATTCACTCCGCATAAAAAGGTTTTTAAAAAGTCAAAATAAAATCAAAAAATCCCTTTATATTTTATATTATTATTATTTGGTATTTTCTATGAAAAATTAAAAAGATATATATTAATTAAAAATCTTTTAATTAACAGTATCACATAAAGGAATGCGTTAGAATTAGAATAAGGTTGATAAATTTATAAAATTATTGTATCAACATAAAAATAAAATATTCAAAAAATGCAAATATAGATAGTTATTTTAAAATTCGATAAATATTTTAAATTTTGGAAATTAACAGAATACATTTAAAAATTTAAATTTAAATAATTTCTTAAATTTCAATTATATTTATTTGGTTGTTATTTTATTTGTATAGTTTTGGCCATAATTTTAATTTTAATATATATTTTATTTATTTATTTTTTGAACGAGGAGCACAAGTTCTACCCCGTTCTGGTGGCGATCCATGGAGGTGCCTTTGAAGTTGGCTCTTCGATAAAAAGTTATAAAGACTTCGATTTGATCGGAAAACGCTTTGTGTCCGAAGAAAGTTCGGCGGGAATTGTTTTTGTCAGCATCCAATATCGACTAGGAATTATGGGTAAATCATTGCTAAAATTTTTATTTGTTTTATTTTTTGATTTTAGGATTTTCCTCAACTGGCGACAGTGAACTTCCAGGTTGTCTCTAATAAGAAAAATTGAATTTTTCTTTCCTCAAAAAGCCATAAATTCGAAATTTTCGTTGAAAATTACAAAAAACACACTATCAGTTCTGTTTTTTGTGACATTTGTTAAATTGCATAAAATAAAAACAAAAATCTAACAAATTTGAAGGCAATCTCGGTATTTGGGATCAGATTGCGGCTCTCCAATACGTTCAGGACAATATCAAGGCATTTGGTGGTGACCCGAACAGAGTTACAGTATATGGATATAGTGCTGGGTCGGGAAGTACCGCAATGTTGAGCATTTTGCCAAGAAGTCGAAGTAATGCCAAAATTCAAAATTTTTACAAAATTTTTAGAATTTGAATTTTGGGTATTTTGAATTCAAAATTTTATTTTTAGAATTTTATTTAGGTATTTGATTTTTTTGCAATATTTGGATAAGCCATTTATACATTAAATTTTCAATTTTAGGTCTCTTCCAACAAGCAATCCGAATGAGTGGCTCACCACTCTCGGGTTCTGGAAGCGGAACTTTTGTGCCAAATGAGACGAAAAATTTGGCCAAAGCTTTGGGCTGTCCATTAGATCAAATCAAAAAATGTTTGAACGAAAAATCCGTCGAAGAAATATTTGATGGAATGGACAAAATTGTAAAATTTTATCAAAATTTTGTGAAAAAATTTTTGTATATTTTTTAGGGTCCGGCGCCACTCTCCATCAATATTGCCAAGTTCAGTCCAAATCGTTTGGACAAAGAATTATTTCCTGAAGATTATCCAGAACTGATCGCAAATGCGCCGCCCAAAAAGATGATGATGGGCTTCACCGAACTCGACTTTTTGCTTTTTAGTAAATTTTTATGGCCTCAATTTTTTGGAAATTTTAGCCAAATTAAAAATTCACGATTTTACGATTACTATTTTTATGATACAATTTTTATTTCGGTTTTTCACTTATGAAAGTTTAAGAAATTTTTCCAATTAGCTTACATACCATTTTCTTTACTTTGTAGGGCAGTGGATTTGTTTGGAGGGTAGGAGAGTGGTGGAAATTAGAGGAAATAGTGTTTTAGATTTGTTTTGAATTTTTCGTATTTTAATCTTTTTAAGGTCTGATCGAAGAGCACAACAACAGCATTTCAATGCTGGCACTTACCGATGAACAAATCGAAAATTATGACGAAAAATCATTTGAATTATTTGTGAGAGATTTTGTGGTGAAAGAGGAATATTTTGGAACGGACACGGTCAAAGTTAGACAAGAAATCATTGATTTCTACTTGAACCAATATTATCAAGTGCAGACGGAGAAGGACAACAAATATTATTTGTGGCTTTACACAATGGTATTTTTAATATTAATTTATGTAAATGTCTAAACTGAGAAAATATATTATTATTAATAATTATTCCAAATTTTTATATATTTTAATAACTTAATCAAAAACATATTAAATTGGGTATTTAAAAATTAACATGCCTAATTATATTATTCCCGACCTTTCTCAATTTTTGTTATTATTTATTCAGAATAATTTTTTTATTATTTCTTACTGAAGTAGTTAGACCTCCGTCACCGTAGGCACAGTTGCTTTGAACTTAGCCGCTAACTGATTAATGATTATGGCCAATAGGTGTGGGAGGGGTATTTTTCTTTGATCTTTGCCGCTATTGTCACCTACGCCGTAGGCGAAGGTGCTTGAACTTAGTTACTAATTGATTAATTACATACCCCTCAGTAAGCCAATAGGTGTGGGAGGGGTATTTTTCTTTGATATTTGCCGCTATTGTCATCCTAGGGGTAAAGCTTAAAAAGCAAATAGTCATTCACAATTTGTGAATGATTAATTTACCGTGCAAGAAAACTTTGGATGATCGATATAGGACCAACTTTTGTTTTGGAAAAGGGTATGAGTAATATGTCTAACCATCGCTCATTATTGATTGAGCGATGAGAAATAAAAAGGGCAGAGAATGCCTCCTTAGATGACGCCAATTTTGCCGCGCAAAATATAATCCGCCAATGACAGCTGCCCTAAGGCTATGGGAAGGAATGCATCGATTGCGTTCGTTTGACATCTGTCACTCAACCCTCATTGAATGATAAGATGTGAATCAAAAAAGAGAACAATTCTGCTACTCAAAATTAATCCCCTAGAATACCACAATTTTCTCAAATATTTGCAAGTATGACATCCCCAAATAAATTTAAAATGATAACCTTTCCATCCCCAATAATGAATGAATTTTTGCAATTTTTATCCGTTCTTTTTTGCAAATTTATTTTTATTTGTTTTTATCATTCCCTTATATTTAGCAAACAAAATTTTTAATGGAACTTGAGGGTGCAAAAGTCTGTTTTTGTGGGGATGAACTTTATCCCAAAAGAGGGGAGGACCCACGTGCAGATAATGTAGTCGTCCGGCTAAAAGGTTGTCAGAAAGCATGTGGGCAGGAATACCACGTCAAATGTGTGGCAGTATGGTTCACCAACAACAAGCCTGCCAAGTGTATTAATTGCCGAAGCGAAGCCAGCATTGGAGGATGGAATGTGACAGAAAAGTGGTCAGGATTAATGGCCAAGCGGGATCTTCGAGACGAGTCACACAACAGACCTCGACGATGTGAGTTTAATTACGTCATTATTATTATTATTACGTATTATTCAAAAAATATTAGAATTAAAAATACTATTTTTTAAAGCACGTTTAAAAAATTGGTATTTTTATTATAAAGTATTATATTTAGCTGCACAGTATCAAGCTCTCCGGGCCAGACTAGAGCGACTGGCTAGTGGGAGCACGCAGGCCGTTACAGGTAAATCTATAAAGTATAGTATTGCATAATAAAAATAAACTATCAAGAACCAATTGTCATCACTCCGGACATGGACACGAACACTCCGGAAATTGCGCCCCCAATCACTCCGCCGCTGGTAGGAGGTTTGAATGATCAGGAGCAGGACGAAAATCAATGTAAGCTTAAAAAGAAAATTTTAATAATAACGCATAATAAATATAAATACCCTTACAGTGCTAATCGTTGAGGAAGAAGAGCAGGACAGAGCCGAGGCTGAAGAATACGGACAAGCACAGCAACAGCAGAACATATCGGGTAAGATTTAAAACTGAAATAATAAAATAATTGAACAAAAATTATTCAATTATAATAAAAATATATAATCATAGATATTCCACCACCAATGACGCCGCCATCAGAAGCCGGATTGCAGGACGGAATCGAGCACCAGATTGGCGCAGAAAGTATTAATAGTAAATAATATCAAATAAAACGAATAAAAAATGTTTTTTTAAATTATTGTTAAGCTAATATGTAAATATAAATATAGATGCTCCACCGCCACCATCAAGAAGAAAGGCCAAAAACAAAAAATACGAGATCGGCAGCATTCTCACTTCACGGCGGACTCAACATGGAAGCATGGATTTATTGATGCGATGGAAAGGCTTCGCGTGGAGTGAGAACACGTGGGAGCCTGAGGAGGAGATTCGTCTGGTTAGTTTTTTCTTAACTGCTAATATTATTTACATAATATTAAATAATATTCATTCATATTTTAGCAGGCACCACTAATTCATGCGGAATGGGCGGACAAGCACGACCATGGCCACACACCGGGTCCGGACTTTGACACTCCGAGGTCCAAGAAAAGGTGGATGACCGACGCCAAAATGCCAGCCAACTCTGCTCGTGAACGCGCTTGGAGAAACTCTGGTGTGCGAAGACGGCTTTTCACAGGTTCATAATAAAACAAAATAATAAATTTCAAAAAATAACACCCTGCAGAGACACCAGAGTCGGAAGCACAACAGCAGAGAGATGCTGAATCGGGTGCGGAAGTTATGGAATTATATGATGCTTCAGCAGAATTTGAATTTGGTTTTTTTTCTATATTTTAATACAAAATTATAATTATATTAAGTATACAAAATAATCATTTTTTACCAGAGAGACAGCTGGACGACGAAACCGCACAATTCGAAGAGCCGCCCGTAGGATCTATCGCAACTATGGAAGCACAACATGTTGAACTGTCCGGAAACACTGTAGCACCTGGACAGCATGAAGAGCTCGGCGGTCATTTTTATTTTCATTATACAAACTAATAATTAGATTAATTATAACTTTTTGTTTGGTGATGAAAACTTTTCATTTCAGGGACGATACACGAAGCTGAGTTGGAACAGGCAGCAATGCCAACGATGGAAGAGCACACAGGACTTGGACAACCCGGAGCACCTGGACAGCATGAAGAGCTCGGCGGTTATTTTTATTCTCATTATACAAACTAATAATTAGATTAATTATAACTTTTCATTTCAGGGTCGATACACGAAGCTGAGTCAGAGCTGACGGACGGACACATCGGACAGCCCGGAGGACTTGGACAAACTGGAGAACCTGGACGACAACGAAAGCGTGGGAAAAAGGTTAAAATTTGAAACCAATATTAACAAATATAAATAATGGTACAAATAGGAATGTTTATTACTCGGATAAGGATGGAGGACTTGAGCATTTGCTCGGTCCGAACAAAATTTTTAAATTAAAATGAGATGGACTTGAGCTTGTTCAGTCCGATCAAAAAATGAACCAAAATGGGAAGGACTTGAGATTGATCGGTCCGAATCAAAATTTGAACTCAATACTAGTTTATAAAAATAATAGTTTTAAAAAGTAGGCTTGAGCCTTTGCTCGGCCGAGGGTGGAGGACTTGAGTTGCTCGGTCCGTACAAAAATTTCGAACCAAATTGAGGATGACTTGAGCTTGCTCGGTCCGTACAAAAATTTCGAACCAATTTGAGGATGACTTGAGCTTGCTCGGTCCGAATCAAAATTCAAACCTAATAGTAACTTATATAAATAAATGGTATATAAATCACAGTAGGACTGAGTTTTTCCGGTGAAGACTTGGGGCTCTAGCAAAATTTGAGCCCTTTTATTTTTTAAAATTTTCCTAGCCTTGCGGAGATGAAAGACGTCGTAGGCAGCAATATATAAATCAGCAGAACAACTACAATCAACAAAACTACTACCAAAACAACTACAATATACATCTTCACAGTCACAGTCATCATTACCATCATTATCAGCATCAGCAGCAACAGCAGCACCACCATAATCAACAACACTACCAAAATAATCAACAAACCGGCTCAAGCTGGATGTACTTTTGATGTTATTTTTTTTTATTATTGCACTTTATTTTTCGAAAAAACTTGTTGCATAAAAGATACACGGGATTGGAGGTACGGATTGGTTTTTTTGGGGGGGGTTTGGGTTGTAGAGATTGCTTGCATTTTGCAAAAAATAATAATAATACATAATAATAATAATAAATAAATAAAAGTAATTGAGAATAGAATAAAGAATAATAAAACCAACTGCACGAGAGATCAGATGATAAGTAACAGGTCTCTGGTAAGCAAATGGATCAGATCGTAGGTAGTATGCATTACTGGGCAATGTATGGCTTGTATTTTCAAACGATTGGAGGATTTAGGAAAGGGTACCAATTAAAAAATTCCTCGCCTCAATAAGTGATAGTAAAACAAATACATTTTCAGAATTTGTTCAATGATACATATAATAGGTAGTGTACATGGGGCAGCTTACGCATTTGTCTGGGCGGTCCGAAATGGTCAAATGGCGAATTGTGCATCCACGGCACAGTGCGACATGCCCGCACTGGCCGTGGAAAACAGCAAGCGACTCACAGGCAATACAGCTTTTTCCGTCAACTGCGGGATAGTAGTGGTCTTCGGGCATAAGCACAGGTGCATCAATTTTTCCCCAGCGAAAGACCTCCACCGTCTCCTTGTTCGGGGCCATCCCAGCCTCCCGGGGTGTGCGAGGCAGCTTGATAGCGAATGGTCGCCAATTTGGACCAATGCACAACAATGTGCGTCCATGCTCCAACCCTCGAGCGGCCAGCTCTCTGTTTTGCCTTCGCAGGCGGCAACACATCGGACAAGAGGGGAGATGGCATTCGCCACAGGCGATGCCTGAAGGGTAAGCCGATAAGACTACGGTAACACAAAATAATTACCGGGAATCGTCGCCACGCTCCAACGCACACGTCGCTCTGCTGCTCGATGATTGAAAAGTCGTGCAATTGCCCGGCTATTGCGAGTTTGTGAACGAGTTATTGGGGCCATTTTTAGGAAATTTCAATTAGCTTAAAGTCAATATGGAACAAAAGTTCTACAAAATATTACATGCAAACGCAACGGGGTCAAGGAAAAGTTGATGAAAAGTACTACAATGTTGAATCTATAAAAAAATCAGGGCTTTGAAGAGACACTAGGAAAAATTCGCGAGCAGATAGTTGTGTCATCTCGAACTGGTGAAAGCCAAGAAAAACTGCAATGCTGTACAAAACAAAAAGCCGCAATATATACACACAAATCTCGAGAACGCTCACAATGTCCGCCCCCTCTCGTTAATCACATTTCAATATTTTCCAAATTGTTCCTTTGGCAAAAATGCCGACAAAGTTGAAGATGCTACAAAAGTAATTTACGAGATCCAATATGGATTTGTTCACCTAATTTGCATAACAAAACAATTGTCCCAAATCTGTTTCGAGAAACAAAACCGACAAAGACCATGATAGGTCAATTAAGGACACAAAATCGCTCTTTCCTCCCTTTCAAATAAATCAAGTAGTGGGCGACGACTCCCCGGGGAGAATGCGTACAAAAACGCAATTGACAGAAAGCAATTAGTCAAAAAATCCATTAATGTTTATTTACCAAATAAGAAAAAGAGATGAATTTCAAATGATTATTTCGAAATTACATAATGGAAATGAAAACTTGCAAAATCATGCTTTCTCCATCATTCCTTCTGTTTTGGTTTATACGGCGCCAGCAAGTTCGTGGCTTTACAATTGATCAAAGCGCACTCTTCGCACATTTCGTAGCTTATGCCGATGCGTCCATTCTCGAGTCGCACAGCCTTGCCCTTATTCCAGTATAATTGGTTCCAGTCGGCTAAAATAACAAAAAAAAATAGACAATTGTTTCAAAATTATAAAATATTTTTTAAATTTTTATCTAATTTTTACATTGACACAAGTAGACGCCAAGCATGAATTTTCCCTTGAGGATCTTCCATAGATCCCGGTCTTCAACTTTGGGCTTCTTGATATCCGGCTTGTCTTCGGTGGTTATTTCAGCCTCTTCAGCATTGCGTTTGCGCTTGCTCATCCATTGCGTTTCTCCGGATGCGTTGTATTTAACAGGAGAGGACATTTTTAGGGCAGATTTGCAGAAAATTTGGTGAGAGAATGAAAATGATTTGGAATTATGAGCGGGGATATATTTTTTTGGCTAATGGGCGGAGCATAAATGCTTTTCATATCAAAATGGGCGGAGTCTCGATGCTTTTCAGAAGATCCAACAGATTAAAACTTTAACACTCATTCATTTATGCAAATTTTTACTTTTAAACTTTTATTATTTTGTTTAAAAAATTTACAATTTTTTAGATTTTATCTCTAAAATGGTACTTGTCAGCGAATTTTGTTCCCAATTTTTCAACTGCTCTATTAAATCACTTCGTGACCGATTCAACCATCCAGAGGACAGAGCCCGTCTGTTGCAAAAGCTAAGTGGATGCAAAGTGCGTACAACTTATGAGGACAGAAACGGAATGAAGAAAACTTTTTTCTTCGG
>JAQIYK010000918.1:0-11451 GCA_034700465.1 Rotylenchus robustus | reverse complement strand
CTCCTTCCCCCTCCCCTCCCCTCCTTCCCATTCCCTCCCCCTCCTTCCCCCTCCCTCTCCATCTCCTCACTCCCCGGCAACCCATTTTTCCATCTTTTGGCGCAATTTTTCTCTGAAGATCAGCCGTCTTCACAGCGTCATCATCATTATTTGCATCATTTTTCCCGAAAAACAAAAGTTTTGAGAAAGCAAACAAAAATGATAAGTCAAAATGGCACAAAATTTGAATTTAAAGTGTAAAACAACTTAAATTCTCGTAATTGTTATAGTCTCGGAATTGCCTAAAAAGGCAAAATTTGGATAAGACATTAAATAACTGGAGGATGGATTCATTTGAATTGAATTGAATTTTTGAGTGTTTTCCCTATCCGACAAAATGACAAATTATATACCGAAGGAATTCCGCGATTGTCGCCAAACTTTTTATTTCGATAGTTTTTTTGTTACACCTCCAAAAAGTAATTCGTCCAAAAGGGAAGGAAGGAAGGAGGTGGAAGGAGGTGGAACACAACACAACTTTTGAGTTGTGTTGTGTTGGGTTGTGTTGTAGTTGGTGTAGTTGCGTGATGATGAGTCATGTCCCTTCCCCCCTTCCCCCTTCCCCCCCCCTCTCGACCACTCTCTCGCCAAGTTTGCCTCAGGTATCCCATTACCAGACAATTAATTTGCCACTTCCCCCGCAATTGTATACTGATCAAAGGTGATAATGGCCAAAAATTTCTACCGGCACGTTTAATTTTGAATTTTTTAAAGGAAATTTAAAAAAGTAAAGATTCTAATTTTATTTAAAAATAAAAATAGGATTCTTAGAACAATCTCAAAATACTTATACTCTTGCGGCCCTACTCAAAAGGTCCAAAATTTCTAGGCCAGGCTGGTCCTTTAACACTTCTGATATTAGCCAATATTTCGAGATACCCAACCGGTACCGTACCGGGATGATTAACATTAACACCGTATACCCTCAAAAATCAAATTGTTCCGTATTATTTGGATGACTGAAGTGGTGTACAGTACACCATTAAATACCCAAGCAAAACTATTTTTCCAAGAATACTTGCAAAGAAAGTGTTTGGGCCTAGTCGCGGTGAAAGTAGTCCATAACCATAACCTCAAGGTCAGCATCCAATTTATTGAATCTATGCCAAATTA
Organism: Rotylenchus robustus; assembly: GCA_034700465.1. Lineage (NCBI taxonomy): Eukaryota > Metazoa > Nematoda > Chromadorea > Rhabditida > Hoplolaimidae > Rotylenchus > Rotylenchus robustus. Next base: position 10,299 of record JAQIYK010000918.1, on the reverse strand, counting down.
TATGGATCACCGTGAACTTCACACTGCCACCCCACCAAATTGGGGGTGTTATCGGGCAAAACAACACCTTTTCCGCCAAAGAGACACTCTCTCCGAGTAAACATCACCACCACCCTTTCTCCCCCCTCCCCCCGAACACCTCCATCTCCGCGCATCATCTCTCTCCGCCATCGTTCCAACCCACAAATTTCTTCCCTTTTTTTTGTCCTTTCCAATAAATGACCAAAATTGTCGTCCAAATGGAGAAAACAAGGTCATGAACATGTTACGCGACCTTCCCCTAAAAATGGAACAGAATCACTTTTGCGCAATTTTTCAGCGCTCAGACTTTTTAAATTTCTTTACTTTGTACCCTGTGGTTAGTTTTTGACTTTTTGACTGCTCTACTTTCTCCAATTTAAATCATTAGCTTGTAATTAATATAGTATTCACCCCACTAAAAATGGAAATCGAAAATCGTACAAAAAAGTTAAAAGTGAGCGGTTGGGTGGGGGGAGGGTTAGGGCTGGGGGTTGGGTAGGGGGGGGGTTGGAGGAATTGGTGTAATTGTTCGGTAAAACTGGGTGTACCTGTACCTGTTCAGAAAAAACATTTTTATCCATTTTTGCTGTTGAAGAATGGGCGGTGCCCCCCCCATCAGAGACCTTACATCGCCTTGCCTTAAAATGTTTTATTGTTTGTTTTGTTCCACCACCACCTTTCCAAGAGTTCAACAGGTTTCCTATTGCCCTGTGCCCTACCAACCACCAATCAAACATGAATTTTGAACATTCTCAAAATACTTTTTGCCTTTGCCAAAAAAATGTCCAAACGGAACAAAATTTTTGTTGAATTGCAAAGCATTTTTATTTGTTTAAAAAAAGATTATTTTAGCGCCAAAATGGCCCAAACTAAAGTTGTTCCAGTCTCATCAGCAGATCAACACCATGCCCACACTACCTCCAACTCGTCTTCAAACGCTATGGGTAACAGAACATCGTCAACCCCAGGTCCTTTTTCCAGTGGGGTAACAATCTATCTAAAATTGTTACCACACTACAAATTTAGATATTTTTAGGTATCAAATTAGTTCATATTTTGGTAAGCTTTACTCGCTAAATTTTCAAATCACAATTTTGGCGCCACTTTCGTTTTTCTCGACACGATTTGTCTTTGGTTAAGATGAGCTGCCTTCGCGCTCTTCCCGTCTCTCCGTCCACTCTCTGTCCCCCTCTTTCTCCGCCAACCCTTCTCATCCCCTCCGTCTGTTCTCACTGCGTGTCGTCCACGCCTTCTACAGTAGTTGGGCACACTTCATCGTACGGTATCCATGGGCCATCATTGTGTGCTGTGGGGTGTGCACCGTGCTCGGCACCGTCAAGCTGGCTACCACCCCGTAAGTATCTCAAGAAACTTCACTTTGGTACTTTGCTGGACACCAAATCGGCCTTTTTGTCCCCCCTCAATGTTCCCCTTTTTGCTCAATCAGTCAGCAGAATGACATCACCGGCTACACACCGTACGGTGCGCGTTCCCTGCACGAATTGGCCATTCGCGAGCAGTTCTTCAACGTTCGCGGTGCGGGTGCCCCATTTGGCTGTTTCGTTTTGCTTGTGCCGACTCGGAACGGCGACCAATTTTTGAGGCCACAAATGTTGGCGGAGGCGGCACGCGTCGATGAGTTGGTCCGCACTCGGTTCCCACTCCAAAACCACGTGACCAACCGCAGCGAGACATTTGCCGAGTTTTGTCGAGATTTCTGCCAACTGAACGAACCGATGCGTCGATTTGAGGTGCTAATTCAGTGGCCAATATGGTCTTGGGATACGGTGAAATAACCCACCGTGCACTACACATACAGTATTCGCATGTGCGTTCAGATGCACCCCATTGTGTATGTAAAATACACTGGCCAATGAGTGCAATAAGGCAGTTGCGACTGTGTAGTGCTGTTCTGAAAGTGAATTGTTTGTTCAGGAAGGATTTCGTATCCAAGCGGAACACATGGCCACCAATGAGTCGCTGAATCCGTCCATCCAACTACAGTACCCCACCAGCAGCATTCTTGGCCGCAAGTTTAACATACAGGTCCAACATCGTAAGGGCAACAATGGGAAAATATGCAATAATGATATGATATTTAAATTATGTGATAGGGTTTACTGTGTCTCATTTAGCCCAACTTTTTCGGCATCAAATTCCGCGTGCCAAGTTCCAATACTACCAATGGCACGTCAACAACTCCAATTTCAAACATGGAACGCGTGGAGATGGTCGCGTTAACGTACAAAGCTGAACGAATCGGTGGCTGGACAGATGCGGAAGTGAAAGGCTGGGAGATGAGCATATCGCACTTCTTCGAGCAGTACGTGCAGCAAAACCATTTTATTAATCAGTCAACGCCTTTCCTTTTCCGCGCAGAGAGTTTCGCGGCTCGCTGGTCCGCGTTTTGACCGTCTCCACAACGTACGTTGAGCTGGAAGTGGTCCGCGCCGGGCTGTCCATGTTGCCCTTCCTGGTGGTCGGCTTCTCCATCATGATGTTCTGCTCGTCCATCTCTGTTGCATTGTCCGCCCTTTCTTGGCGTCAATGGAACGTGCGCAAGTGTCTGCTTGCGTTGTGCGCGTGCATTTGCCCATTCATGGCATGCGGTACCGCATTAGGCGCGTTGTTCGCGTGTGGCGTGCGCTTCGGTTCCGTGCTGTGCGTGACGCCCTTCCTGGTGCTGGCCATTGGGGTGGACGATGCCTATCTGATGATCCACGCTTGGCAACGCGTCACGGACCGCAGTCGCGGAGAACGTAGGCATGCGGTGCATGATGCGGTGAAGACAACAGACTCTTCGGCAGTTAAGGAACAGGAACAGAATCCGGTGGCAAATCGGCTGGCACTGGTATAGTACACTTATTCTGAGAAGGGCATACTGTATTTTAACTTAGACTATTAATTTGCCAGGTTCTGGTGGACACTGGTCCCGCCATTCTGATCTCCGCACTGACAAACATTTGCGCGGATGCCATCGGCTCGTTCACAGGCTCTCCCGAGATCACGCTGCTTTGTGTGGGAAACATGGCCGCCATTGCGGTGGACTTTGTCTACCAGGTCACCTTCTACGCGGTCAGTTAGACTTCGATCTTTAAATAACCAGCTCAATAGTTAATAAATTGACTTGGTTTTTGTACTTTGGATTTCGATGTTTCGAATTTGTTATAATTTGATCACTATCTCTGAACATTGCCAGGCAGTGATGGCACTGGTAGGCCGTGCCGAAGTGCGGACCGAGGCCGGCGAGCAGTTCAAGGTGCGGATCCCGATCGGCTGGACAGATTCAATCAAGGCTGACAAAAGCACTTTGTCAATGAGAAGGGACAGGAAACGAGAAAAACGGGTTAGTTCAAAAATATAATAATAATTTTTATTAAATTTTCATAGGGCCTTCCGCCGTTCATGAACCACCATTTGAACACTTTCATTGATCGCTACGTGAGTATTGTCGCCAATCCGGTGATCGCCTTTCTGATCTTTGTGCTTTGGATAGCTTTTCTGGCCATCTCAGCCATTGTGAGGACTATTTTTGGGAAGGACAAAATCGGGACAAAATGGACAAACTAAAAATTCAAATTTCTAATAAATTGACTTTAATACCAACTGTACTTCCTATCCCCTCAGGGCATTTCCCGCTTCGACGTCAACTTGAGCACAAAGAAGCTGTTCGCCGCCGACTCGCCTCTTCTGAAGGCAAAACAAACAATTCGTTTCGATAAATAATTTATTTCAAATGTTTAGATTGACCACTACCGTGAGCAACAAATTGTGCCTTTTTCCAGATGGCCACCTGTTTCATAAACAGTCCCACAAATATGTCCGATCCCAATCGGTTGGCACGACTCAATGCCCTCGTGGCGGGCATGGAAGCACTGCCGAGCAGTTGGGGTCCGCAAAGTACCAACTATTTTGTGCGCGAGTTCGAACAATTCAAAGGCGAAGAGGAGGAACAGGACGATGTTGATGCGATGAGCCACAAGTTGGAGCAATTCCTGGAATGGCCGGAGAACAGATTTTGGAGGGGATTCATCCGAATGTCGAATGGAACAAATGAAACAACAACAACGGGCGTGGTGGACAGCTTCTTCTTCACAACGGGATACCATGGGGATCAGCTGAAAATTTGGGCCGAGTAAGTTTACTTGCTTTGGTACTGGCACAGTACTTTATAGCTGTAACTAATCCTGGTGCCAATTTCAAATTTCAAACATCAAGAATCTTGATTATTGTCAAGAATCTTGATCACGATCAGCTTTTTAATCTCCTTGATGCACCCCCTAACATCCAATGGTAGATGGTACCAGTTCACCTTTCACCTTTTTTAAGTTCACCTTTTCTTTCCCCCAATTTTCAAGGCGTACCCGGCTGTTGATGGCGTGGCGTGCCGTGGTGGATCGCTTTCCGGATCTGAACGCTTCGGTGTTTCATGACGAATCCATCTTCTTGGATCTCATTGACAACATGCCCACCGATGCCTGGCAGTCCGGCCTGGCCACTCTGGCCTGCATGACTGCAGTCTGCGCGCTGTTTATGGGGCACGACTTGCGCACGGTGGCACTGGCTGGAACAATCATCGGATCGGTGATTGGGTGCACGTTGGGCACACTGAGCTGGATGGGCACAACGATGGATCCGATCATGATGGTTAGTTATTTGAAGAAGAACAATGTTGAACATTTTATTTATTTATTTATTTATTTATTTTTGGTTTAGGCTGCTCTGATCATCTCCATCGGATTCAGCGTGGACATCCCGGCACATGTGGCCTACCATTTTCATAGTTCAGGTCTGCAAAAAGGGTACAGTATCCAACCCATACAAATGTATACAGAGTATTCCTATACAAACTCAAGGCAAAAATAGTTAGAATGGTCCATACATATTCCATACACACCCAATTGGATACTGTAGTCCAAAACGCAAAAGATTACGGTAGTCGTAACCTAACCTATAAGTAAAACAGGCCGTGTTCTTTGTACCTTCAGCTTTCGAGCTCGGCAACACATCAACTGCCCACGGAACAATTGCACCTCCGCCCTTTCCTGAAGTTGAGCGTCGTCTTCGCGCCACGCTGGCTGCGGTTGGTCTGCCCGCCCTGCAGGCCTCTCTGTCCACCTCGCTGTGCGTTCTGTCCCTGCTGTTCGTCCCGCTGTACATGGCCTCCATTTTCGTCCGCATTATGTGCACTACCATCGCCCTCTGTGTGCTGCACTCCCTCATCTTGTTGCCCGCACTGCTTGCACTGATGGAACGCGTGCGGCATGCAATGTGCAGGCCCAAAAAGGCGTGTCGGCGGAAAAGAGAAGTGGACAATGGAAGTGGTGTACGGTACGAAGATAAAAACGGGGTACGGTAGGTGAGGAATGGACATGCTGTACTGTATTTGTTTGATTGCTCATTTCCACTTTTGTACCGACCGTATGTTCTCTAATTAATATCCCCTGGAAGTCTTCAGTTAGAGGACATACAGTATCTTTTCTTTAGGACATACAGTATCTTTTCTTTAGGACAGATGACAGATCATTCATTCCCTTTTCGCACATTTTGAAAATGCCTTTCTCAGCTGCCATTCTTTTCCTGTTTATGCTTTAATTAATCAGCCCCCATTTATTGGTTATAATAACAAACAAAACTTTATTTTTATTTTTTACATTTTTTGTCGAACACAAAAAAATAAACAGCACGCCAATACAAATATAATGGAAACAAAAAACAAACAAACAAACAAACAAACAAACAAACAAACAAACTGAATTTTTATTTGAACTGTAATTAAACTCTGATGAGTAAGAGGTGTGCTTTTGCGTCGAGAAAATGGTCAAACTGGCCAAAAAGCCGGACAATAAATTGGAATTGGCCAAATTGGTAAAATGTTGTTTGAAAATTAGAAACAATAATTGATTCACTTGAATTACTGTATGTATATTGTATCAATCAATCAACGACATTACTGTATCCTATTTTTGGTACTATTTTTTAATCAATATTGGAACAAAAGGTACAAATGGCAGCAATAATTGGTGGTGCATCAAAGGGGAGGTGGTGGGTGGAATAGAGAATCAAATGTTTAACACGACCAAATCAGCTGTTTTTTGGTGTTCTGGCCGTTGTTGTCCCGTCGTTCGGTCCACCCTCCCTCCTCGTCCTGTTTGGTTCATCTCCAGTCAGTGCTACCGTGCTTATTGGTTGTCCTCCCCCTCCCCCTTCAACAGTATCCATTCTTCGCATATGTTGTTTTTGGTGCTGTTCCGCCATTTCGGTGCCATCCGATTCGTCCACCGAGTTGAACCGCTCCAACTTTGGTCTGAAAATGAACAAAAAAACATTTTTGATGTGACTTTCAGTATAACTTTATTTTCTCAGAATGAATAAACAGGAAGGACTAAAATGTGACTATTTTAGAACACCGACGACGCCAAATTCCATGTTTAAAACTAACAAAATTATAAAAATAGCTTTAAATTTCAACTAGTTCTTATCAACACTTGCCTGTCCGTGACGCGGGACTGTTCAGCTGGTGCCCTGCCATTCCGGTGGTGGTGGTGTTCTTGGTGGTGACTATGACCACCTCCACCCCATGTCTGGTTGTGTCCGTGTTGCTGTTTGTCCATTTTGTGTTTATCCGTTTTTGCCGCTTTCGCCCCTTCGCGCACTGAACTCTCCTGATTGCCGCCCTCCAGATTCGGTGTTGACTTTCGTTTTTGTCCATCTTTGGTTTCGGCAGAGAAATTTGCTGTCTTTCCCCATGAAAAATATGTCTGGCAGAACTGGACGACGGAGTCGAAAAGTATCAGAAAGGCGGGCAGAAACACCAGGCCATGCAAGTTGCACAACCCCACACACAACACCATGGTCTTCACAAACGCATCCGCCATATACAGGTTCGCAAAAATCAGCGAAGAGACGCATAGCGTAGTGGACAGAGCAGCCTGAACTGCTGGAAAGGCAACTGCTGACAAGCAGTTCACCTTGAGAACTTTGGGTAAAGAAACCTAAGTTTGAATGTATATTTGAACGTGCCAGTTTCATCTGCGGGCTGGCGTCCAGCTCGCGCGCCGATGCTTGATAGTAGTGGTAGGACACGTGGGCCGGGATGTCCACGCTGAACCCGATGGAGATGATCATAGCGGCCTTCAATTGAATTTGGTCTTTTTTTTCAAATCCGCAGTGGTCTTTCTTATCTCTGACCATTGTGATTGGGTCCAAGTCGATGTGCCACCAGCTCAGAATGCCAAGAATACCGCAACAGATGGACAACACGCAGCTGGACGCCATCACCACGGTGAACAGACTGTTTAGGAACAGGAAGCACACTAAAGCCATGCAGCCCTAGTGAGGAAGGGATCAATGATCAAATTAAGTGGTCATCGATCAATTTCCCCGGGAACATACCAAGGTGCCAAGTATGGACTGCATTGTGTCCCAGGGCATGTTGAACACCAGATCCAAGAAGATGGCATCCTCGTGAAACACCGACGCATCAAACTCGTCCGGACTGTTTAAACACGTCAAAAATATATTAATTTCAAAAATTGAACTTTAGGTAAGGAAATCTACGGCAAACCCCGGGGGTGTGGTGTATTAGTTAGTATAGGTGATTCCTTCTAATACTTCTCTTCAAATGTTTGTCCTTACTCGGCATATTTGTCCACCACGTGACGCCACCGTTGCAGCAACCGGCCACGTTCTGTCCACACGGACAGTTGATCTCCATGGTATCCGCACGTGAAGAAGAAACGTTTCAGACGACCACTAAAAGGCAAATTGGGAAGGACAAAATCTGAGGACATCTGTGTTGATGGCTTAAAGGGCAAGGCATATGGCAAAAGCGAATTTTTAACATTTTAAAACGGCAAATTTTGTATAAAACCCAATTATTTTCATGTTTATTCATTTGAGAGAACACATACCTAAGCAATTGATAAAATGTATTTTTGATTCTTTTTTTTATCATTTTTAATATACATATTTTTAATTTTGGGGATAACCTACGTTTTGTTGTCCAATTTGATGAATCCGCCCCACTGCGTGTATTCTGGCCATCGCACAAATGTGCCCAGGTCTTCCTCGTGGAAGGGTCCGTTCGGAGTTTGGGTGACTGTCTGCATTGCAGTTGTTGCTGATCCGTCTCCATCTTCCTGGCCACTATCGGCTTCCAGCTCAGCTAAGTCCGGATCAATGGCAGAATCACCTGCACAACCATAAAGGGTTTTAAAAGTTTATTCGCATTACTATAAATACCTAATGTCTTTTTTAGTAAATTTAAATTTTAACTTCAGTGATGTGGTCACCTTCAAATGTGGTCTCGAAGGAGATGAAGTCCCGCACAAAGTACTGTGTCCCCACCGGACCCCAGGACCCGTTGATGGCCTCCATGTCGGCCACAAATTCGTTCATCCGCTCCAATCGCTCCGGCCGACTCAGATTGCCCGGGTGGTTGACTAACACGATGGCATTCATGAAGTACGGCACTTGGTACTTGGCGCGCAGCTTGTCCAACTTGAGGGAGGGGTACGGTAGTCTTAATGTACTGTACGTATTGCCTTTCATTTCCCTAACCATTGGCTTCTATATTTTCAGCCCTTCTTCAGAATTTACCAATTAAAGGAGATAAGCTCTACTCTGCTGTAGTATACCTAATTGCTATATTCAAATTCCGAATATTTTTGCATGGGAATGGGCCACACTATCCACTTGAAAATAAATACTGTCAAAAGAGTATGGGGGTTGGGGTGTGCTATTTGTAACATATGCTCTAACATCGAATGTCTTATGCTATTTTAATGTCTTTATGAAGAAAAATTGGTAGCAACATCCAGTTTAATCCTATTAGAGTAATAATAGAATTTTCTTTGTTTTTAAATCCGATTTTTTGACTTTTTGAAATTGATCAAACCGTGATCAGAGGTGAGTCCCTGCTGAACAGCTTCTGGGTGGACAAGTTGATGTCCATGCGGGTGATGCCCTGACAATGGCAAACAATCGACAATATTGGCCAAACTCAAAGGTACACCAAACTTACCCAAATGGACAAGCCAAGATAGGCAAAGTACAGAATGACAATGGCCAAGGCAACTGTTCGGAAAATTAAAAGTAATATACAAATCCATTTATAGACTTAAACCCCTTGCTGTGTATAAATACTGTACGTACCGATTTTGTTGGCCACAAAGTTCACGTAGACCAGCATTGACTCGCTGATGTAGTGCTTGGTGTGCTCGTGGAACTTGCTCTGTTGTCTCTGCAACAATGGGCATACTGTATTAGCTTGCTACCGTACCCCTTTACCGTACCCCCTCCCTACCGTAAGCTGTGGCTTCCCATTGGCCATGCCCAACTCCATTCCGCCCACCGTCACGCCCTTTTCGCCCGCGTCAATTGCGCGCCGAATGCTCTCCTGCAGTTCGCGCCGTTCGCGCTTCTCCATGGCGATCTCGTACCTGCCCACCAGCGACATCAACCCGGCGTAGAAGGTCATCTATACGGTATGGTAAATACAGTATCAGGACATTACAATACAGAAAGAAGACAACGATACATTGGTATATTGTTGAAAAATAAAAAACCTAAATTTGTTTGCACTTCTTTCATTTAAAATATTCATCAGTTCAAAAATACAAAGATAAAAAAGAAGAAAAGATAAAAAGAAAAGGTTTTTTGGCTCCAAAACCAAAAACAGTTCTTTTCGGCTCCGAAAGTTTTTTTTGGCTCCAACGCTGAAAAGCAGTGAAAAACACCCCTCATAGGTAAAAAAAACATTGGAAATCTGAAAACCAAACCCGTTTTTGGAAAAATCCCAACCCCTGAGTCTCAAAATTTGGAAAATTTTCAAAAAAATCTGAAAATCAATTTGTTTTTAATCAAAAATCTTTTTATTAAATCAACATGCAAAAATGGTTTAAAACTTGAATCATGTTTATTATTACGCACCAGTTTACATAAAATTCATAAAAATTCGAACAACAAAAATTTGTCAACCAATTTCAGACTGATAAATTAAATTTATCATTTATTTTTAGCCTTCCTTTCCCCTAATACATATCAATCATTTTCGGGAATTATGGTCAATATTTTAATTTTGGATGCACAACTTTTAAATTTTTCGATTTTTCTTTCAGGTTTTTTTGAAAACCAGAGGCCTATGAGTTTAGATTTTCGATAAAGAGGGAATTGTATTCAGAATTTATTTATTATTTATTTTTAGATTTTTTGAAGGCCCAAGACTTGTAAATTTCAAAAAAAGTTGATTTTCAGATTCAACATGTTTTTTTTAAC
>JAQIYK010000917.1:0-11453 GCA_034700465.1 Rotylenchus robustus | reverse complement strand
TTTTCAATATTCAAATTAGCGCCAAATCCATTTTGAATTTTATGGAGTGCTTTAAGTAATTGTTGAAACACACGTGTCACATGGGAATATAGGTGGGTACAAATATACAATTGACTAGAATAGGTGGGATACCAACACGATCCATCTGCGCTAGTCCCACGGCGCCATTTGACGAGCTTCAATACTGCCGGATTGTTGACGTCGATTTAGAGTGCAATTCCGCTTGTCTTCTGAAGTTCTTCGTCACAGTAAAACGATCGTCGACGCAAAATCTTCCGACGCAAGTCAACTGAACGAAAAAACAATTTGATAATCAGACCAATCATAACTCAGGCTCACCTGGCTCTTTGTTCATTGAGTGGTCGCAATAGAAGGAAGGCTCCAGTTCTTCCGCAGTCGCCAAGTTGTCATTGTCGGTGATGTGATGCACGCGGCAGAGATCGACGTCCGCACTCCGCTACAAGGCACACTTCGTTCCGAGGGTGCTAAAAAACTGCCACTTAGGGTGTTAAAAAAACCGCCATTTAACTCGAAAGTGCCAAAACATGGGGTCAAAAACCGGTTTTTGGCCAAACCAATTGTCAGAATAGATTCTCCAGCCTGTTTTGTACTTGTGGCCAAAAAATCAAAATTGAATGTTTGGAACATGGCCAAAACATGATCCGAACATACAAGACACAACAGTAGTGATACTTGCTTGGGAATGAATTTTCGCAATGAATTTACGCCCAATAGGAACAAACACAACAGAAAAATATTTTCTATTTTCTTTCAAAAAAAACAATTAAAATTATAGTAAATGCCAAAAAACAAAACATATGTAAGTATGATGTAATATTAATGTTTTCTCTTATTCTGCAATTGAGTAATGATAAGAATTTGGAAGAAAATGATCAACCAACTAACTGACTGAATCTATAAATTGAATTGACTAGGAAATTACCCCCAGCCCCCCTTAGGGGTTAGAAATTAAAATTACAAAAAATTTAACTAAAATATGTAAAACGCCAAGTTTGAGCTAATTTTAAATTGTATTTTTTAATTAAATAATTCAGAAAAAAAACTTTTTCCATTATCTCTTTTTTTTGGGATGGGGATGAAAATACTCCTAAAAAATTGCCCAAAAATTATAAAAAAAAAACCTATCTCTAGCAAAAAGGCCGACGCTACGGTAAAGTTAAGGGTTTTCGATTCATTTTATTCTTAAACTCAATTTCAATTTTGCGCTTTAAGTTATCACTCTCTCATTCTTTTTGTGGTGTCAAAAATGGTTACATTTATTTGAAAACCCATGAATTTATTTTCAAATTCCATGGCCATTAATTATTCCGAAATTTGAAAAAACGGCTGACCGTTGGGAACGCACAATGGGCCCCTCCTTCGCCATTTCCCAGCAAGCGATGACCACTACAACAAATTCTGCGGCCAATATGCGTTTTTTGGGTCCTTTGTCCTCCGAATTTAAAAAAATGGCCTTAAACCCATTAAAATACATTTTCTCAAATTTTAACTAGTTTGATGGCTTTCAAATCTATTAAATTTTTTCGTCGTAAGTCGTAATATGTATTATATTTCGTCCAATAGAACCGGGGTTTCTATTTTTCTCAGTGAATTTTTTATTTTATTTTTTGCTTACTGTGTTCGGGGAAGGTCGTTCATCATTCCAAAGAATCCAATTCTTCCTTGGATTCCAACTTTCCTCTCCAAGGTCATCACTTCCCCGATTTTCTGAAAAACTTTTTTTTTGCCTAATTTTTTGCTTGTTTTTTGCCTGCTTTTCCATTTTCTCAAAGAACCAAAAAATTTATGGGCTGGGTCTCTTTCTTCAGAAGGAGGCTTGTTTTTTTGTGTTTGCAATTTTTGTTTTCAGAGATGGTGGCATTTGCCAATTAATTATGTCAAATTTTTTCTTATTTCAGGATTTCAGCTTAGATCTTCAGCTTGGCAACAATTTTTAAATTTTCTAAACTGGCCATTAAGCAATTTCAACAAATATATATTTAAACAATCCTTTCAAGCTGCGGGACTCTGGTTGTTATTGTAGATATTTAGCGATTTTTACTACATTTTTACTTACTTGGTTTCTTCTGTCATAGGTCATAGAAGTTTGTTTCTTAATTTTTTGAAATTGTCCAATTTTTTCTGGATGGCCGGTAATTTTTCAGAAATTGTTTTTATTTATGTATTTTTGAAATTTTTTGGTTTGAGAAATGATTTTCCAGGAAATCAAAGACATACCTAATTTTTAATTTTGCGTAATTTCCCAGGTGCAGCTGAGGATGGTTCGTTTTTCGCCCCATTTTCCAAAAAATATTCAGCGATTTTTTATCCGTCCGAAAATTTATTCCGCCCCAATGGTCGGTTCTGGTGTGCCACCCGGCTGGCAGCAAAATGTGATCGCCCCAAAAAACATACGGTTCAGTTGTCTTCGGCTGGCTGGCAATTGGCGGAGCATTTTTATTGGCATAAAAATAACGCCAAAAAAGGCATTTTTCCAAAAAACGAACGGTCTGGATAACAAACAACTCCTACCGTATACTCATCGTAATATTTGTAAAAACGAATGTTTTCTTTTAAAATTATCCAAAATCTGGTGTATTTTCCCCCTACAAAATATCGTTCACCCATGTGTATTGTGTTGTATTGTATGTTTTTATTGGGTGTGATTTCATTAATTTTGATTTTCAGATCAAAATAAAGCAACAAAATGAGTTCCGGCCAACACCATCACCAACAGTTCCTGCCCTCCTCATCGGGCAGTACAACGATGTACATCAACAACAACCAGTTCCTGGCTGGCACTAACCAACAGCAGTTGTTGCCTCCGGCAACTGTGCTGATAGCACAGCCCGGGGGAGGAGGACACCATGCCAGTGCGGCCCATGTCGCGCAGAGTCACCAGCAAAACAACCAGCAACAAATGCATTTTGAGCGCAACAGTTTCATGCCATCACTGAACAACCAGCAACATTGTTGTATGCTTTTTCTTACGTCGTCTACCTTATTTATTCCTATTTTCTCGAAAATCTCTAATTTTCAAAAATCCACAACTCACTACACCTTTCTTTTTTTTTTTAAAATTCGAAAGATTTGGTTTTTTTTGTTTACCATTTCCAAACACGCTATTTAGTGTGTTGGAGTTAGCCATGGGTGTAAATGTAAAGTAGTGATGGAGCGTGGAGTGGTTTACAGCTGTTGAGCTTACAATCAACTCGACATTAAAATTTTTATTGGGCAATTTCTTGAATTCAGTGAAAAATTGTTTTCTTGAAAAAATGAGATCGTATAATATTACAATGTGCGAGTTTAAACGTGGAACTGGGTTCCGACTTGTTTTTCATAATTTTTTTTATTTCTTAGTTGGAGTTTTGGCGAATAGCTAAGCTCACGATAAGCTGTATGTTTAGGCCTTCAAAAATAGTCGTGTTTTTTGGCTTACAAGTCTACTTTATGGTCTATTAAAAAACGTGTGCAGACGGAGGATTATCCCATAGATTCTGCATCGGATTATCCTCTCGTAAGCTCAAAAAATCAAAAATTTTGATCCTACAAAATTTTCTTGATAATTCAAAGATTTTCAAGAAAAAATCCAAATTTTTTCGGATAAATTTTGTGGCTTGAAATTTGCGACCAATTTATCATATCCTACGCATAAGATAGGATGGCCAAATTTTGACGAAAATTTAATTTTTTGATGGAGATTTTTCTAGCAATAATTTTGGGTATGCCCTTGCTTCGTATGGATTATCCGGTTTTGTAGCTTATTATTTTTTGCTCTATTTGGTACAAAAAGGGAAAACCACATTCCCTCCCCTTTTCCCGAAAGAGTTTTTATCCATTTACTCCTCTTCTTAATTGAGAACAACATTATGGTCATTGGGGGAGGGGCACATAGTATCACATCCTAAAAATTTGAATTTCCGGAAAAATAAAAAATAGTGAAAAAATTCTAACATTTTTCAAGCACAAAGTGAAGAGAACGCGGAGGAGGAAGAGGAGGACAACACTGCCAAGTCAGCACAGAAACAAAAGCAACACAACACCAATAAAACGGCGACGCCAACTTCAAAAAAAGGAAAAATAATTTTGTTTTTAATCCGTAAATTTAATAAATGAAAAACAATAAAGGGCATGAGTTCAAGGAATTAATTATTATTAATTTTTACAAAAAACCATCCAGCAGATCCAGTTTGGGATAAATAATTGCTGCACGAATATTTAAATAAATGTTCTGGAAATTTAATCGATTTTCAGTCGTTTTTTGGAGATTTAATAATTTTTCCCTAAATTTGGTAATTAAATTTTGTTGTTAGACATGCATGCCGCCATGCATCAGCTGATGTGCTGTCCTGCCGCGGCCATGGGCTATTTTTTGCCTGGCACAGGTAAAATTAAAAAGACGAACAAATTTGTTTCGACAAATTAAAAACACTTAAGCCAAAGGCAGAATTTTTTGAGTTGGGTCCAAATTTGGAAATAAAAATAATTTTCAATATAAAAACGACAAAGATTGTTCAAAACAATTAATCGTTCCCAAAAGTAGCAGCAGTTTACTATGGCAAATAGAAATTTGAACCTTTAATTATTTGACTTTTGTTTCCTTTTATTTACTTTATTTTTAATTAATTATTTCCCCAATTCTTTTTCAGTGCCTTCCTTCGGTGCGGTCGTCCCCACATCGGCCATCTTCGACAGACATACCTTCGTGTCCGGAGTTGTCCAATTTGTGAGTGTTTTTTTCTGTTTGTTTTTTATGGATTTTAAAATTCGAAATTCACTCTGTTTTCTTTTCTCCCACTTTCCCACATTACCTATTTTACGTTATTATCGTGGTTTTCTCTGAGTGAGCAAGATCTATTTAATGTCTTGCTCTTTTTGAATTCGCATTTTGAAGCGAATGGGGAAAAATGAAAAAAAGAGAGAGTAAGAAAAAATTCCTTTCGCGTATTCTTACCCTCTTTTTCACACATTCTTTCTTTCGTTTTGATAGACGAAAGAACTCGGTGTCAACCCAACTCGCCAACAAATGTGCCAGAATGGCCATAGCTTCTTTTAAAATTAAGATAGAGAACTGAAATTGATGTCTAAAAATCAAATTTCTAAAAAAATTATCTGCAAATTGATATAAGAACCCAGCCCCCACGAGGGGGCTGGGGGCGATGACCAAGATTGTATAATTTTCAAAAAAGTTATGGCCAGAAAATCAACAATTTGGCCAAAAAGTAGCTTTTCTGGCCATAACTTTTTTGAAACTTATCCAATCTTGGTCATTCTTATCAATTTGTAGATAATTTTTTGCTTGATTTTTAGACATTAAGTTCAGTTCTCTATCTTAATTTTGACAAAAAGTTATGGCCATTCAGGCACATTTGTTGGCGAGTTGGGGGAGACCCCTCGACAAATAAATCCTGCTCGGAGAAATAATACATGTGCACGGCTAGCCGTTAGCCGCGGCTTACATTAGCCGGCTACGGCTATGATTTTTTGAAAATCGGACTATGCTAACGGTTATGCAAAATCCTCATAGCCGCGATTTAGCCGGCTCTGTTTATGAAAAATGCGAAAATTAAGCGGTTACAAACGGCTATGGACCCCACGGCTATAGCCGGCTACGGTTATGAAAATTCGTAGCCGTGCACATGCCTGAAAAATACCACACCTCTGTAATATTTTTGCAATACCGTTTTGCTTCTTTTTTCGCATTTTTGGAATTTAATATTTTAAGTTAAAAAAGTATTGTTTTCTCTCCAACTCTCTCAAAATCATGCAGTAAACAAATCTCTGTGTTGAGCCTACGCTACAAATTCGTAAAGTGCCTTCCCCTTTTGCTCCACACCCTTCCACTCCATTTGCCTCTTGGTGGGTGGTCTGTTGTCTGTTGTTACTCTCGCCATGTTTTTATTTTACGAATTTCCCTTGGGCTTCCGGTACCATTACGGGTTAATTTTTGGAACAAGATGTGCTCTGATGAAGGAGATGGGTGGAATATCCGATATCCGGGTATACGTACGGCCTGTAACCAGAAAAATTTGAAAGGGGACAATTCTTCTGTTGGCATTTGGTGTTAGGGGTGTATTTTTGGATTTCGACTATTTGATTCTTATAGGAATGTATCATTAAAAAGTCAATTTTTAGAGTTTTGATAAAAAAAAACAGTTTAGACTTTTTTGAGAGAATAACGCAATATGGCCATTTTGAACTATTCTGAGCTAACTGGAAATACAATATTTGATTATATTTTTTGGGTTTTCTTTTTAGACCCTGCACTTTTTTCCTTTTTTCTGGTCCTTTTTCCTCGACTTCCCCTTCCATAACTTGTTAAAGTGTCTGTTTTTTCCGATGCCCCACTTTTTCCCGGGTCTTCCTTCCCCATCCCTTCGCCTCCTCCCGCCCCTTCGCTCCTTTTTTCTCGGCAAATGCCTTCCGGGTGGTCCCCCCCCCCCCCTCTCCCCCTCTTTCTCCCGCCGGTCTTTCTCTCCCCCCACCCATCCCCTCCAATCCAATTTTTCTTCTCATTTTTTGCCCTCCGGGACACTTTCGCTATTCAAAAGATTCAACTTAATCCATTTTTATCGCATTTTCTCTGTATGCGAAAAAAATTTGGTGATTTTTTTTTGTAAATTTTGCCTCGTTTTTTTTACAATTTTAAACTTAAATTTTTGGGTTTTTTAATTTTATATAAAATACTTTGCATTTGTAAAAATAATTGGTAATTTTGCAATGCATGTCTGATGAATCCTTTATTAGTCCGCCATGCTTTTCCTCAGCATACCGCGCCAGCAAGCCCTGTAAATAGTCGCCGCGGTGAAAAATTTTGCGAATTTTGGGAAACATAAGGGGGACCCTTCTTTGAAAATGTTTAATATTTTACATTTCGGGGGGGGGGGGAGGGGCTCCTCGCCCCCTCGTTACGTACCGCGCGTCTACTTTTCGGCTTTGGATATTAATCAGTCTGATCATTTTGATCACCCCGATCCAGCACTTCCTTACTTCAATTGGTTCGTTCTCTTTCAATATCCTTCTAATCTTACCTAAATATTTTCTTGACTTTGGACTTTGGACTACCGTGTTACTGTACCTTTTCAAACTTTTTTTGCATAATTTTTTTTTGTAACGTTTTTTTCCTTTTTTCATTTTTAAAGCACAATATTATTTTATACTCATATTATTATTATTATTGTATTTCTGGATATAATTTAATCACCTAGTTTTTGTTCAATATTCGCATTTTAGTATATATTTTTTAATTTTTATTATATTATATTTATAGGCTAAATATGTTGACCATTACTTTATCTATGGCTTAGAATTATTAGTTTTTTGATGCTGGAAATTTTTATTTTTAAATAATTCGTTTTTTGACAACTTTATTTTTCAAATTTTTTTCTCCGTATTTCACATTTACACAGCTACTATTTTGAGGGATTACCCACACTTTTCTGCATATTTTTGGTGCGGTGTGTGCGCGTGCCATGCCATTCGCCGCGTTTTTTGGCCTCATCCGCCGTCCGACAGACTATTTTTGCAACTGTTTTTGTTGGCCATTTTTGGAAAGCAAAAAACTGACTTTTGTGGCCACCAATGTATTTTTTGGCCCAATGTGACAACTCGTGCCAGCCGGGAAATGCCTTGAGGGCATTTTGAGCAAAAAACACTTCAAAGGGTCAGAGAAGCCAAGAAAATAAGCATAACTGGCCGGGTAGAGAAGCAGAGTGTGGTGAGTGTCCCAAGAAGGGATGAGAGACAAGACACAAAAAATCCCCAGACCAAGAGAGCAGAGAGAAAACAGAAAAAAGAGCTGCCCACTGGCCAGAGAAGCAGAGAAAAAGTCGTGCCAGCCGCCACGTGTCCCGGCCACCAACGGGGCAAAAAACACCCATTCCCTGAGGGCAAAAATATGTGGGAGAGTGTGGAGAAATGAGCGACGAGAGTGCCGGCGAGTAAATGGAACGCATAAAACGATGTTTTTGTTTGTTTTGCGCCGAACGAACCGCCCATTTTGTCGTCTTTTTTAAAGATATTTTCAGATCCCCATACTCACTCACCCTTTTCATATTTTGGCCACTTTTCATTGGCAGTCCACTTTCTACCACCTTTCAAATGTGGTCACACCCTCATGCTCATAAATACCTTAAAATCAGGTTGGGTTCTTATTATGCGGTTGGGAATTTAGTATCCCCCGTGCCATATTCCACAATAAAATTTCAAAAAATACATTGGGCTATATCTTATGGTTGGTTGGTCATATATACATTCTATTTTTAGAATGTATATATGACTGACGAGTACATTAGGTCATTATCTCATTATAATACATACATGCGATGGGGGGTCCCCTTTCTGTTCTCCCCCCCCCCGATTAGTGGTATCGGAAAAAATTTCAAGGTGACTAGTATGGCGGCCGAAAGCCGCCGAAGAAAATGACCAATTTTAGTATTGGACCCGACCGTTCCTCCCCCCTTATCGCATATTATAATATCGGTACCTCAGTGACCAGCGTACCTCAGTATATATCAGGGTACCTAGTTATGGCATGGCCAGAGTTTTAAACAATTTTTGATACTTTTTTGGTTTTTATTTTATTAAGCCAAATTAATTGCACTTCCCTTACCTTTTGGGACACTTTTTAGAGCATATTTATTCTTATAGTACAAAATACAGAACCTTTGCTTTGTCATTCGGTCTCCTTGGGTATACTTTTTTGCACCGATTTTTCATTTTCGTAGATTCTCAAAAAGTCGGTCATTCGTCGTGTCGAAAAAAGAGCTCTTCTGCGCAACGGACCCCCCCCGCCCCCCGGCCCCCCCCCCCCCCCCCCCCCCCCCCCCTCCCCCCCCCCCCCGATCCGGAATAGATCCGAACACAAAAAATAGAGGCGGATGGACAAAGGAAGAGGAAAAAGCTGTGTGGATGGATGGGGGGGGGAAGAGAGAGAAGGGATGTGTTTTTTGGGAGCAAAAAGTAGGTCGCGGACGGGTGGACTGACCAACAGCCGGTCCTTCTCAAAAACAGCTTCGAAAAAATGAAATTAGAAGCCTAAAATGAGGGGGCACATGAAAGCTAGAAATTTTTGCTGCTGTAAAATATTGAAAATAGCTAAGAAAATAAAAACAAATGTTTTTTTTCTGTAAACCCAAAGGGTTAAGCGATGGATGGAATGGAAATCCTTGGATCTAATTTTTTGCCTAATTTTTCCGAGATCTACTTTCTCCAAAATTTTTGGCAAAGAAAACCGTATAAAAAGGAAAAACCCTACTAAAACCAAGCGTAGAAAATTAGGTGTCGAGTCGTTTGCGAATTCAAAATTTGGCGTTTTGCACAAACAAATTTTTGCTTTGCTTTCGGGGAATGGAGTTCGAAACCAAAATTCAGCAAAACCAAGATGACCATTGAATTCAGACTAACCTACTGGGTGGTTAAAAAATTAATGCCTTTTTAAACTTAGAAAATTTTGAAAAACTGAAGCCCTTGGTAATTGAAAATCCAGAAGAAATACGCAAATTCTCTTTCCTTTTTCCACAGAAAAAGCTGATTTTGAACCAAAAAGGAGTCTTTTTTACGATGACCCGTCTTTCCTCCCGTCGTCCATACATTTCGCCAGCTGGTGGACGCCCCGTCCGAAATTGGTTTTTTTGGCTGCTTTTTGAAGGGAAGGACCGGTGGTCATGTGATGAGAAAAGGGAAGGAAGGATCCGTCCGGCTGTCACAAATGTACACACAAAAGGAAAGAGTGTTGGCGGAAGAGAGACAGAGAGAGGTGCGAGGAAATAGTGGAAGGGGAAGAGCGTTAGACAGACAGTCCACAGAGTGGACATTCGCTATTGACAGCCGCTTTTTGAATGGAGAGACCCGTTTTTTGGGGGCATTTCATCGTAAAAATGACCCCTCCTGTTGGATAGAGAAATAGAAAACGGAGGAAAGAGTGCATCGTGGGAAGAGATAGGCGGTAAGAGGGCGAGAAAATACTGCGTCCCAAAAGACAGCCGCTTTTCGGCAACGGAGACCCCTTTTTTGACCAACAGCACATGAGAGGAGCGGTTCTTTCGTAAAAAACAGGACCATCTCCAGAAGTTAAAGAAATTGAATTTGGAAGAAATAGTGCACCAAAGAAGAGAGACAGATAGTGAGAGCACAAGGAAATAGCACAGAATTATTTTTGAGAGGGATCCATAAAAAACGAATGAAGGGGGGGAGGAGGGGGACTGGCTCTTATCGGCGATGGGGAGGGGGAGAGTGCTGCCCAAATATCCGAACGCCAGAGAAAAAGAAATGACAGCGAGAGAGTGCAAATAATTTTTATTTTTATAAGAGGTCAACAGGCGAGAGAGTGCGATGATTCGTGTTTTAAATTGCTGACAGCCGTCCTTTAGCGCGATGGCGAAATAAATGCGAGAGAGTGAACCAATTTCAGAAGATAGACGAAAAAGAAAGGTTAGAGAGTGTACGATTCCCCCAGGGAATCATTCACCCAGTTTTTTGTGCTAGAAACGACTTTTTTAAGCAAGAAGTTTTTGCAGAAGGGGCAGCTCGTCAGAGAAAAAAAGTTGGTCGAAATAGTGCACATATCAGAGAGAGCAGAGAGAGATGAGAGTGCGCCAAAAAGAGGCGCGCCCAGAGAGCAGAGGGTAGGCCGAGAGAGTCCAACAATTTCAGCGAGTCAGACAAAAAAGGAAGAAGAGTGTAGGGAACAGGCAAGCAGACGGAGGCGAGATAGTACAGCAGTCAGCCGACGATGAAATGGCGGGAACAGCGGCCAAAGAATGCATCCATTGCAGAGAGACAGACGAAAAAGGAACGAACGAGAGAGTGCGGCAGCCACTTTTTTGAGAAAGCTTCGTTTTTTCGGCGTTTTTTCATCGGGGAGCAGTTTTTGTCGGAGGAGCGGCGGGAGGGACGGGGAGGGGGAAGACGGACGGACGGACCCTGGGTGAGCCCACAAACATTCGGTCGTTCATTCCCTCCCACCACCCACCCCATCCATCCAATTCACTCACCCCAAAGGACCCCCAAAAAATCGTAGGGAGGCAAAAATGCTAGGGTTCTGCTGAAGGAGGTATAGTGAAAATTGAAAAACTGATAAATCAAGGGTTTTCAAAAAAGGAAATGAGTGGTATGGGAGCAGGGCTGCCCGCAAGTAAATTCTACTTACGGAATTCCGTAATCCGTAAATCTTACGGATTTCCGTAAGAGCAAAAAACCCCGTAATTTCCGTAATCCATAATTTTTCACCAAAAATTTTAATTTTTTAAATTTAAAAAATTTACCGTTTAATGACAGTGTAAGTGCCATTATGGCACCGCCAGAAAAATGTTAAAAAAATTGAATGCAATTCTTAAGGATATTTGGTAATTTTTTCCATAAAATTTTCAAAATTTCGTAAAAATCAAGTCAAATCTACCAACTCAAACATTTAATTACGGATCAAAAATTACGAAAAAATCGCTCTTACGATT
>JAQIYK010000916.1:0-11456 GCA_034700465.1 Rotylenchus robustus | reverse complement strand
GAAAGATCCCGAAAACTATAAATTTTTTCGGGACGGGATTTTTCGGGATCCCGCCCGAAAAATCCCGACGGGATCCCTCCCGATCCGGTCTCTAATAAAAACCGAAAATTTAAAGGGGATCGCGCAAAAAAATTTTCCTTTAAAATGAAAATTTTTAAGGGGTCGCGTAAAATTTTTCGGATTTTTGGTGGGGGGTTGCCCACCTGTGGACATGATATATTTTAAGATAGAAGAATCTTATTAAAGAATCGAATTTCCTACCAAATAACTAAAAATATACATCCCTAATAAATAAAAACTTTCTTCCCCGATCTATTTTCTTGGTCTATTTTTCGTTTTTATAAATTTGTTTTGTCACATTTTAGTTTGACAAGCGAGCTCTTGAGCTCTTTACGAGCTGTAAGTGCATCTAAAGCACATATTTGTACAGATCTCTTCCTCATCCGTTTCCAATGACCTTTCTGGCACCACCACTTCCGTGGCCAATGCATCTCATTCAAGTCACAACCATCATGGACAATTTAGCGGTGACACCACAACCACAACAACTTTCGGTTTGACTAAATTACGTTTTTTGTCCAAAATGACCTAAAATCTAAAATAGTAAAAAAACTTTTTTTTATAAACAGATGTTTTTTAATGTTTAACATCTTAAATAGTCTGTGAAAGATTTTAAATTGCGAATTTTTATATTTTAGAATTTACCAAACCACATGAGGCACAAATTTTTTTGAGGATTTTTTGAAATTCGATGCCCGTAACCAGTTAAATAGAGTGAAATCGCTGTAGGGCTAATAAAACGGGGATTTTGAACAAATAAATCAAGATGGTTCAGAAACAGCAGCGCCCAATGAAATTCCGCCAGCCGACTTGGACAAGGTGCCATGGGCCCAGCGACTACGGTTGAGCAGTGGCGGTAGTTGTGGTTGGGCAGTGGCCACCGCTCCTGTTCAAGGGAAGAATGACGGCAAGAACGACGAAACTAAAACGAGGTTTGTTGCATACATAAACAAGTGGGGGGGGGGGGTCAATTTTTGGCCGTACGAATGAGGGGGGAGGGGGGTCAGGGCCCATTTTGGTTACGAATGACCAATGAGGGGGGGGGGGGTCAGAGCCAATTTTTCGTACGAATGACCAATTAAAAACCAATTTTTGTTACGAATGACCAAAAAAGTCCAAAATCTGCTTAAATATTTGCTAAAGTTTGCAAAAAAGCTTTTGGTATTCAGTAGCGTCGCTAAAAAAACGGAGGGGATGAATGCCAAATTCTTTGGCGACCTTTTTATTCGCAACGAGAAGTCGATTTTTAGGGGTTGTATTTTCGGCATTCCACTAAAACGTCGTTTTTTAAATAGCAATTTTTGATTTGAAAGCAAAATTTTAATGGTTTAAAAATTTAACGAATTTTGACAATATAAAGGAGATTTTGTCGAAAAAATGATAGTTTCGCGCGTTTTTCGCGAATTGTGAAAACAAAAAATGAACCCTATTAATTTTTTGCGTGTGGGGTGGTTAGGGTGGTGTGGCTTCAACCTCCCATAGCCCTCTTGGCAATACGAAACTTGGGGCCCGAAAGATGGGGCCCGAAACTTGGGGCCCGAAAGATGGGGCCCGAAACTTGGGGCCCGAAACTTGGGGACGAAAGAGCTTTCGATTGATACCAAATTTAGTTGGGTATGAGAATATGAGTAGTGTCGTCACCGGGGGGACCCGGCAACGACTGGTCCCGGTTAACCTTCTTTCCCTCTCCAGGAAGGAAGGGCCACCGGGGTCCACCACCGCCCCCGTCCCAGCGCTGAGAGGACTTTGGTCGGAGATGAGTGTGTGCACAATTGGAAAGGGCTGACTGATGACACCTACGCTAATGCTTGTGGGATTGATCTTCGTTCGTAGACATGTCTGGTGTGGTATGCTGTGTTCGGCGATCTGTGATCTGTCTATATTCCCACTATATAAGCTTCGCTTTTCTTCAACGTAATAACCCCGATTTAACCATTGCCCTCACACACACTCATAAACTGTTGTTAACAAACTGATTTGGACTAACCCTTAACCAGTCTCCATCCCGGTTCGGTTGTCCACCCGGAAGATCCCTCCTCCGGTTCCCTTGCCTTTGTTCTTCCCCGGTCGTTCCATCCGGAACCGACCCGGTCCTTGATCGTCCCGGTCTTCTTGTCCACCTGGTACCGTTCCGGTACTTTGGTTCCCGGTCGATCCCGGACCACTTGTCGATCCCTTTCTCGGTGCCCCACCTTCGGTGACCAGCCAACCCGGTTCATCCCCGAACCGGAAGGGTCCATCCAGTCACCCGGTTCCCGGTGTCCCACCCGGAACCTTTCCCAGAAGCAAGAGTTTGGACAAGTGGCGCTCCTGTAAAAGACCATGAGTGCACCGCACAGAATGGTGATCGGACCAGCGATTGCGCGCTTGCGCAACCGAGTCAACCAGGCACGAGCCGTGCTGGATGATGAAGAACAAAACGAAGCCACTGATGTGGCTTTGGGCAAACATCTCGTCCATATTCGTCGTACTCTCCGCCGCCTGGAGACCGAACGTCAGCGATGGCAGGATTATATCCACGGTTTGGAAGGTGAAGAGAGAGCGGCGGAAGAAGTGGTGTACACCGGTTTTGAACAAGCCGGTCGCCATTTCGGAGAATGGATGGAGGAAGCCTACGAGACGGTGGACGATGTTTCCATCGCCTTGGAGGAAGACTCGGACCATGGATCCGAGCAAAATGAGGGCGATAACCCTGAAAATCAGGGGGGAGGCCAAGGGCATGAAGCCCAAGAGCCAGAAGGGGCAGGTCATGGGCAGGATGCCCATGCGCCAGAGCCTAATGCCGGGCAGGCTCGATCGAAGCTACCCGACATGAAGCTGCCCACCTTTGAGGGCGATCCGCTGCAATGGCCAGGATTCTGGCAGGCTTTTCAAAGCCAAGTGGATCGCCGCCCGATGGAACCGGTGGACAGACTGTACTATCTACTGGGTTGCCTGAAGGGCAAAGCGGCTAGGGCCGTCGCCGGTTATCAGGGTGGCGAAAATTATCAGAATGTCGTGGATGCTCTGAGACGGAATTTTGGCCAACCGCGAATGATCGCGGATGCCCTGGAGGCAGAGTTGATGAACTTGCCTAACGCGGAGGATTCGGTAGAATCGCTCCAAAATTTTACGGAGTCCTTGGAAAGGATCTGCCGTCAGCTGGTGGCTTTGGGCCACCCGGAAAACACGACCATGGTGAACCTGGTCAAAAACAGACTCCCCCGGGCCGTTCTCCTGGAATTGGTGAAAATGGAGCGGGCGGAGGGACGAAATTGGCAACTGGCCGATTTCAGACGTGGGCTCTCCGAACTGGTCTCGGTTCGGGAGGAAGTCCAGCGCTTTACAAGAACTTTCCAGAAGGAAGGTTCAAAGACTCGCTCCAAGGGGGAGTCAACCAGCAATGCAGCTGAAAAGGCCCGTGTCTTTGCGGTGACGCAAGGGCGCGGTACCAGAAAAGGTAAACCCCCGTGTATCTTCTGCGAGGGTGAACACTGGGCGTCCGAGTGTAAGAAGGTATCCGATCGCCAGGCACGAATGCGTTTGCTCGCGGAGCAAGACCGATGTTTCATCTGCCTGCGGAAGGGACACAAATCCACGGAGTGCAACTCGAAACAGGGTTGCAGGATATGCACTGGACGCCATGCGAGGGCGATCTGTCCCGAGTCAGGGAAGCCACCCAAAAAGCCCCAGAACGGGCAGAAAAACCCGACAAAATCCCGTAAGCTGGCTGATGTGCCGAAAGGGACGAATCAAGGCGGGTGCAATGCAGTCATGAGTATCGGGGCAGAACCTCACCGAGTAATGCTCATGGCCATCCGCGTCCCGGTATTCTCGGAAAAGAATCCGGAAAGGAGGGTAAAGTCCCTGGTGTTCTTTGATCCGGGGTCTCAGGTCACTCTCATTAAGCGGTCATTGGTGACACTTTTGGGCCCACCGAAGATTCGGGACGGGCACCTGGAAGTCACCGCATTCCACAGCACAAAGCCGGTTAAATTGGACGCGCCGCAATACCGGGTCCAATTAGCTTTGGGAAGTGGCGGTTCGGAAAGTCTCACCGCGTATCGATCGGATTGGATTGTCAAGTCCATTCGTCGAGCGGAGGAGCATACTGGGCTTGTCGAGCCTGTCGACGAAGAACCCGACATCCTGCTAGGGATGGACGAATTCTGGAGATTCTTCCAGAAACGGGAGCAGATCAATCCCTTCCTGTTCCGGATCCACACATCGGTGGGACCGATTGTGTGTGGTGTCAACGGGACAGCTCCTGGGAAGAACCGGGAGATGGGCACGGTGTTGGCTCTGCCGGCCGGGATGGCCGTCATTGAGCCTGATCCGGATCCGATGAAGCACTTTTGGGATCTGCAGCTCATTGGGATCAAAGATGATCCAATGGAGAACGACGATGAGACGGCAATGCGTCTCTTCAATGAGAAGGTAGGACGTTTACCGGACGGACGTTACGTTGCTGGGTGACCGTGGAAGCAATTCCCGCCTGATATCCCTTCGAACTTCAACATGGCTTACCGGAGACTTGCTCTTCTCCTGGAGAAGTTGCAAAAGAATCCGGAGATGCTCGCCAAAGTTTGTGAAATCATGGACGAGCAGGTCGGTATGGGTTATACTGAACCAGGAGAGCGAAGGAAAGGGCACCCTGAGCACTTTCTTCCTCATCACCTAGTCATCACCCACAAACCGCGTTTGGTATTTGATGCATCAGCGCATCAGAAGGGGGAGAACTCCCTCAACCAGCAGATGTTCAGAGGTATGGTGCTAATGCCTGACCTCGTGGGTATACAGTTTCGGTCCCGTTTACCTCCCATCGCTCTGTGGAGCGACTGTGAGCGGGCCTTCAACCAGATTGCCCTGGTGGAGGAAGACCGAGAATTTTGTAAATTTTTATGGGTGAAGGATCCGGGTAAGCCTTTGAGTCCGGATAACCTGCAAGTATACCGGTGGGCTCGGATCCCCTTCGGAGTTATAGCAGCACCGTTCACCTTGGCAGCAGTTATCCAGAAGCACTTACTGGCAGATGGTTCCCAGTTAGCGTTGGAATACGCCGGGAATGCCTTCGTGGACAATTTCTTCACCGCGTGCGAGACACCGAAGGAAGCATTGAACAAGTACCGAGAAGGGAAGGCGCTCTTTGCTTCCGCGAAGATGAATCTCCGAGAGTACGTTTGCAACTCGGCGGAAGTGATGGCGGAAATCCCCAAAAAGATCGGCTCGATAAGCCGGGTACGAAAGTTTTGGGTATTCCGTGGGATCTGGGGAAGGATGAACTGATCATATCCTTCCCTCCCGCCGAAGGTGCGGGAGCGTTAACCAAGCGACGGGTGCTTAGACAAATCTCGTCTCTGTTTGACCCATGCGGGATTGCAGTACCGTGCCTTTTGCAGGCCAAGCTGTTTATCCAACAACTTTGGGAAGATAAAAAAGGTTGGGACGAGCCTTTGGACCCGGTTGCAGAACAGAAGTGGAGAGAGCTGGCTGCTTATTGGCACACAGAGCCATTTAGAATCCCGAGAAGGGGTATTCCAAATTCGGCGGCCACGCTACAGCTCCATGTATTTGTGGATGCGAGCAAAGACGCTTACGCAGCCGTCCTCTTTGTTAGGGCGGAGTGGGCAGGGGCAATCGCGGTGCGGCTCTTCTTTGGGAAAAGCCGGTTAAAACCCCGAGGGGTTACCGTGACCATCCCCCGGATGGAGCTTTTGGCAATGTTGATAGGAGCTCGGGCGCTGCGGTTTGCGGATACCCAGCTGAGAGTTCCGGTCGCGGCCAAATTCCTCTGGGGAGACTCCATGCCAGTGTTGAGCTGGATCGGATCCAGAGAGATCCAACCACGATTTGTGGAAAATCGACTCCGGGAGATCCGGCAGATATCCGAGGGAGTACGATTTCTGTACGTGGCTACCGGGGAGAATCCGGCAGATGTGGCCAGTAGAGGTTGTACTCCAGACGAATTACGGGTCCATCCCTTGTGGTGGGAAGGACCGGAATGGCTCTCACAACCGGAAGCCAATTGGCCAACCGGGTTCGAGGTACAACCATGCCCGGATGAAGAAACCGGAGATGGAGGAGAATCGGAAATCCAGGAATTTCCGGCGGTAGTGGCGGCCACAGCGGCAAGGCTAGATACCGAGCCGCGAACCTGGATCGATCCTTCTCGGTTCAGCAGCTGGAGCAGATTGCTTAGAGCAGTGATCATGGTGCTTCGGGTGGTGCAATTGTTGCTCATCCGATTGGGCCGCAACCCTCGGGTGACTGTCTCTAAGATGGGACCGGGCACCGCTGAAGATTTCGGTAAAGCGGAGACGGTGGTCCTGCTAATGGCCCAACGGCATTGGCCAACTCTTTACCGGTTCAGAGGTGAAGAGATACGGACATTCAAGGACCAGCATGGGCTGGTCCGGTTACATAGTCGCTTGGCGAATTGCGATGCACCGGAAGGTTTCAAGCACCCGGTCATCATCCCGGAAAAAAGCCGGATAACCGAGCTTCTGATCCAGAGGGCCCATGAGAAGGTCTGTCATGCAGGGGTCGAAGCGACACTTACCGGTTTGCTGGAAAAATTCTGGGTGCCGAAGGCACGGTTGGTGGTTAAAAGGGTCGTAAAGGCCTGCCGCCGGTGCCGAAGGATTCAGGGACCGGCATTTGCTCTTCCGCCTATGCCTCCGTGGCCTATCGAGCGGGTGAAGCGAGCTTTACCGTTCGAAAATTCCATGGTGGACTACCTGGGACCAACATGCGCTAGGGTAGAAGGAGGGACGAAAAAGGTATGGCTAGCGTTGATCACGTGTCTCACTACCCGCGCTGTTTACTTGGAACCGGTGTTGGATTTGAGCGCTGACTCGTTTTTACACGTGCTCAGGCGATTCGCGAGCCGTCGGGGAACCCCCAAACGGCTGTTCAGCGACAACGGCACCCAGTTCCAACTTAGTGCCAAAGTGGCCGCTGCGTTGGAAGCTGGAAAGTCCGCGGGGACGCCGTTGGATGGGTATTTGGCCCGAGAAGGGATTATCTGGCGATTTGCACCCAGTTTGAACCCTTGGGCTCAGGGCGCGGTGGAACGCGTAGTCGGCTCTACCAAGTCCGCATTTAAGAAGGTCCTGGGGAGCAGGATCCTTTCTTATGAGGAGCTGGTGACGTTCACCACCGAGGTGGAGAGTGTGCTAAACCAGCGTCCTCTCACTTACGTCTCGGATGAGGCGGAAGGAATTATGCCTCTCCGTCCGGTCGACTTCTTACTCCCACGCGGTAAATTGGGGATAGATATCTCCGGCTTGCGACGGGGAGAAGACCCCGACGAAGAGGTGTTACCACCGAATATTCAGCGAGACAGGCTGATCGAAGGGTGGAGGGCAACAATCGTCGTTTTGGACGAATTTTGGGTCCGCTGGGGACGGGAGTATCTTGCACGACTCCGGGATAGAACCCAGTGGAAGCATAAAGGTGCTCGCGGTCAAACTCCCACTCATCCCTCAGTTGGGGAAGTAGTGGTGGTGGAGGAGGAACTGCGCCCACGGAACAGTTGGCCTTTAGCCCGAGTAATTGAACTGCTCGGAACCGGAGCGGTTCGCAATGCACGAATACGGTTAGCGAGTGGGCGGGTGATATCTCGCCCAATAAACCGCTTGTACCGGTTGGAGGCCTCGGAATTTCCTTCAGAGAAAGAAGCGGAAGAGGCGGCTACCGGGCCGGTGCCCGAGGCGGTGGTACAGCAAGAGCCGAAGAGACGGCGAAGAAAGAAGAATCCGGAGAAGCAACCCGGTGGAGACGAACCGGGTGAGTATCTCGGTGGAGAGGTGCATCCGGCTGAGCAACCCGGTAAGAAACGTGGTAGGCCACCCGGTAAGAGGGGACAGGGTAAGCAACCCGTGACAGTCCCTGCAGCTGCACCAGAGAGACAGGGTGGTATAATTACCCGGGCGATGGCCCGAGCTGCTCTTTTGCTGGTCTTTGTGGTCGCGATTGGATTAGGAAGTCCGGTTGGTTTATCGGAAGCTGCTTCGGTAACATTGCTCTATTCGGAACAGCAATCGGCAGGTAAATTGCCGAAATGCGAATTATGCCGGCTGGAATGTGGTCTCCTGGGAGTGAAAATCACTCTTCCGCAGCAGATCGAGAAATTTGAGATTTGTTGCGGCGAATCTCGGAGTTGTTTGGTCCGGAGTTATACTCCCAAACTTACCTATGAGTTGGCCAGAGAGCAACTCATTTCGGATTTCCGGTGCAAGGTCACATACTGGACGAGGCAGGGTCATCCCCTTGGAGGAGAGATTGAGTGCCCGCCGCAGGATCCGTGTGACTTAATCCAGTGTTGGCTGTGCCTGGAGAGGCTAGCTAACCCGAATTACCGGCCTATTTTGTCCATGGAAGTCGGTGCCTTGACAGTATGAGGTCTTGGCCATTTGTTGGTTAGTGACCCTGTCTCGGATCTTTCTGAGCAACCTTTACTGGATGTTGCGGGCGGTGGTAGTTACGCCATTCCGCGCAATGTGCCGGTGTGCTCGAGCGAGTCGCGAGACCAGGGAGGGCCCTGAAGTGGTGCCCATGCTCCCAAGATCGCCGGCATCACCGAGTCGCAAGCCCAACCTCAAACGGAATAGGAGGTTTTTCACCAGGTTGAACTCGCTGGCGAGTGCGGTTTTGCTGATGGTGTACCTTCCAGTTGCGGAGGGGACGGCCAGGGCAGTCTCCCTCACCGCTTCCGCTGAGAGTTGCTGGAGGACGGCTGGAGGTTCGGAGTGCCGAATCGAGAGTTCGACTGAAGTCACTCTGCTACCAGCCGGTCAAGCGGTCCGGTTGGTCTTGCGGGATCCAGAGGACCGGGTTTTGGGAGTTCTTGAGATGGTCATGAACTCTCTCACTATCAATTGCCTTCCAAAGACGGAAGGATGGTTTCGGTCCTACGTGATCCGCACAACCTCGGTCAAAAGGTGCCCA
Organism: Rotylenchus robustus; assembly: GCA_034700465.1. Lineage (NCBI taxonomy): Eukaryota > Metazoa > Nematoda > Chromadorea > Rhabditida > Hoplolaimidae > Rotylenchus > Rotylenchus robustus. The sequence goes on along the minus strand of JAQIYK010000916.1, from coordinate 2,468 downwards.
AAGGTCGGGAGCTGCCACGGTGACTTTTGCCGAGAAGTAAACAACTTCAGGGCAACGGAGGAGGTAGCGGAGTTATCAGAGGTGGCGAAATTCCCTGGGTTTACGAAGTGCTCCGCTTCTTGTGGATTTTGGAATTGCGGATGCGCTTTACCGGGAGAAAGCTGCATTTTTTACCGACCTCATGTTGTTCCCGTATCCGAGGTGGTGTACGAGCTGATATCGTGCCCGCAATGGGAACACCGGGTGGAGGCAAAGTTGAAATTGGAGGCCAACGGCAATATGACTGGGGAGACACAAGTGAAGCTCATTCCGGGTATAACGTTCCGGTGGAATAATGTGAGCCTTACCCCGATTGCCGTCTCACAGCCTCCTACCCCGGTGCTCTCGGGTCGGTTCCTCACCAACGGCAATAGCACTGCGTTGGTAGGAGACGAATTGCGATCGGACGTAGAGTGTCCAAGCAGGGAGGCAGCGCAGAATCTGAACTGTTCTCTGAATCAGGTTGCCTGTCCGAAGTGCTGGGTTGAGCATGAAGCGGGCTACGTTGCGTGCCAGTGCCGTGATTTGGTGCTGGAAGGAATAATGGAAGCCCCGGAAACAAGGCTTCCGATTATATCTCCGCGCCTGAGCCTGCGGAATGAGGGAGGAGAAATTTTCTCGGAGACCAGTTACGCCCCGGTACAGATCCTGGTACAGTTCGAGGGGCTGAGGCTGGCTACAGAGGAAGATTTCACCAGGTGTTGGGCGGAGGCAGAAGGCCTTCGCGGTTGCTACCGGTGCCAGACCGGTGGGCAGTTAAGACTGAAGTGCTGGACCGAATTTGGGTCCGCGCTAGCCGATGTGAAGTGCCAGGATGGCACTCGGTTCACGACCCTCTGCCAGCAGAAGCCGGAAACTCGGAATATTACTCTCGAGTTTTCAGAGGCAGAAGTGGACACCAACTGTACCATCGAGTGTAGCGGAGGAAGGTCGGACTTCGCGATGAAGGGCCACCTCCGGTACATTCCACTCCGCTTCCAGATACAGCAAGGAAACCGCCGGTCCGAGAAGATTGAAGCTGAAGTCGACCGAACCTGGTGGCCATCCCTTGATTGGAATTTTGATGTGGGCGACGTTGTTCGCTACTTTGTTGGATTTCCCCACATCTTCGGCCTGCTAGCGGTAGCGGGTGTTGCGGTGGTAGTTGCGGTGGTATTTGCTCGCTTGAGCCCGTTGATGAAGGCATGGCGGATAGCGGGGAGATATTTTTTGTTAGGGATCATGTTCCCTGCAGTTACGGGGGTCGATTGTTCTTTGGCCCCCGGAGGGTTGGGTAGTGCCCAACTGGTCTTTGATTGGGGTCGAGAAGGGTGCCAGCCCCTTCCGCCCTTTTGGCCGATCTTTGTTCGGCTACGTGGCCGAGACGTGGGCGATCTGTGGCCCAATGTGTCACCTCCTTTGGAGGAGGTTTGGCCAATGCCGATTGACTCATTGGGTGAAGCTGAAGGAGTTTGGCGAGAGCCAGCGCCAGCTCACCCATCAGAGGTCAGAGATTGGGAACAGGACAGGGGTATAAAAGCGAGGAGAATTTGGGCAGAGGCATCACTCGCCTCAAGACTTAAAGTCTGTCCACAATCCCAAGCCTATTGCATTCCTCTCTCCCCAATGGTAACTGTGTTGTCTTACCTGTCCCATTTCCTCGACATTCGACCTCAAGATTTGAACCGGGTTCTCCTTAGCCCCGCGAGTCGGGACTCGTGTGAGGACAAACTGAAGGAGATGGTCCGAGAGGGATATGTCCTCCGGACGAACCATCTCATCCCGCCAGGAAGGAATGTCGACCTGGTGGGTGTCGGTAAGGTTTGTCCTACCGGGTCACCGACCGGGGTGCCAACCAACTCCGAGTTGGTGGGCACGGAGCAACCGTGGCTGAGCACTACGAACGAAAACACGGCAGGAGACTGGTCTATCCAGGTGCTCCGTGTTTGGAGGTGCCGGGTGGGGTGTCCCGAACAGGGACGCATCATAAGGATTACTTTCCGTTGGAAGTAATCCGTCTGGTCCCACCCATGGCCGCTCGGATTCGCCGTTTCCCTCCGGTCGCATTACCGCCTAGGCCGGTGCCTCAGTCTAACCGGGGTCGCGGGGAAGCGGTCCGTCCGCCGAACCCCGTGGCGTTTCCCCCCAGAACAGACTGGGGGGCTCCGGGTGGTGGGGGGCGCCGGAATGGTCCGTCCGGTGGGGGTACCGGTAGGGGTAGGTCCGGTGGGAATGCTCCTACCTGGCGACGAGCTGGCCGAGATCACCGGGAAAGTGCTCCATCCCCTGCTCCATTGGATAGTCCGGCCTCTCCGGCACCCGGTAGGAACCGGGAGGATGGTCCAGTTACTTTTCAAATTTATATTTTGTGTTATTACTAAAAAATAACACAAAAATTGATGGTCATGCCAAATAATTGATTAAATTTGGTGGCTAAAAAATGATAATCA
>JAQIYK010000915.1:0-11462 GCA_034700465.1 Rotylenchus robustus | reverse complement strand
CCCCCCCCCTCACGTGGAGGTTAGTTCCACCCCCCCCCCCCCCAACAGTCTGGGTGGCAAACAAAACAAAAAATGTCTGTTTTTCGGAAGGGCAATTGTACAATTTTCACATTTAAAATTTAAATCCCAAAAAACAACCTTCCGGTCCGTATGGTTACCTTATTTTTTCAATTTTATTTTAAATATAAGAACAACGATACGGTATATCAAATGGGTGTTAAAATTTATATTCAAAACAAAATAGTCCCAGTTTTTTTTGTTTTTTTTGTTCTGGTCAAACCTGAACTTTTTAAATATTTTTTGAAAAAATGCCATTTTTCTTAATGTAAAGTAGAACGATTTTTCAAAATTTTCCCGAAGGCGCCATCGCATCGCCGGGCTTTACAAAATTTCAAAATTCAGTCCAATTTCAATCAATTCATTGTTTTTATTTTTTGAAACAGAACCAAATGAATTATAATAACGAAAAAATTTAATTAACTTTTGGTAAATTTTATTTGTAAAAATACATGAACATACACACCCCTAAAGACACCTTTTTCACATTATTAGAGAATTTGGGTTCCGAAACATCACTAGTATTGGTAATAATGTTTTTAATCACTTCAATCGCTTTATGTTGTAATTTTTCGGATTTTTGATCATCAAAAAATGGATATATAATCCGAGGATGGATATGGTAAAAATTGAGCGGATATGAAAATGAATACGGTGGATAGAGACCCTAGGAATATATTCGGATATGATATTCGTGTCCATATGGAATAGTTGGAATATAGGCAGATAGGTTATATTGGTCCGGAGATTCACACGACCAATTTTAATATTTTCTTGGAAATGGCTAATGAACTTTTCCTGAACATCCGATCAAATTCGCATTTATATAATAATTGAAATATTATTTCAGAACAGTTTCTTAAGCCAATAAAAATATGCACTAATTAAGGCAATGTGCTCTGTGAACATCCCCCCTCGATCACATGAGGAGAGGAGGCCTTTCCCCCTCCCAAATTACTGCTTCTCCCAATTATTCGACTAGCGGAATGTGGATTCCTTCCCCAATTTTTGTCCGATAAATAAAGGGAGGGGGTTGCTCACCAGCTAAAGCAGTTGATGATGATCAGTGTTGATAATAAAACTGAAATCTTTTATTTTGGGTAGTTAGCCAAAATTGGAGGGAAAAAACAGTTGATATAGATGGATTGAGTACTCCCTCATCAGGGGGATGGTTGGGCCTGTTGGACGACGGTGGGTGTGGTCCGAAAGTGGAGAAATTTAGGAGAATTTTTGGGGGAGAAATGGGTGGAAAGATGGGAGGAGAGATTGGGGAGGAAAGGAGGGAGGGGGAGGACAGCCAGCAGTGTGCTCGGCTGGTCGGCGAGTGGGTGGTCCACCAAAAAAGAAGAAAAAAGGGCGAATGATGGGGTGAAGACACGACGGGGGACGGGGAAGGGGGGGGGAGGGGGGGAGGGAGATGTGGAAAGGGCAATAAATAAGAAAAGCAAAAGGAACGCATAAATCACCAGTCCACCACCACCAACACCACCTCCAAATGATGGGAAGAAGGGGGAGAGTTTAATTGGGTGGAATGGACGGGGGAAGATGTGCAGGGCAGGAACACCCCGACGGGGAGGAGGACAACAACCCCAAGCAGGTTCAGGAGAAGCGGGGGGACACATTTCAAAATTTGGTGGAAAACCAATCAGATTTCGTAAGGGTAAGCAAAGGGACATCCGATTTTTGGGGTCCAATAGAAGAGGATTGAAGGGAAAATTCAAAGAAAGTCCATCCTCAAGCCACAACTTTTTAGACGACCGACCGGCGGGAATTCACTAAAATGGGACAGGACAGGACTGAATTTGTCCCATTAATTTAGTAAATTAGACCGTATCATCCAACTTCAGCTAATCCGTCCCCAATCTACTGCGTCCTTTTTGGAAATACTACCCCCCCCCCGGATTTTTGATCTCATAAAAAATCTCTGCCCTTTTTGCAAAATGCTGCAAATTTGTACGAAGAATTTATGGGTTAGAAAAGATGACAGAAAGGCATGTGATTCCTTGCCCCTCCTCTCCCCTCCATCCCCGTCGTGTGCAAAATGTACCAAACTACCACCCCATCCCCAACCTCAACCATCACCTTTTTGATGACTTCTCCCCTCCCCCTCTCCCCCTCCCCCTCTCTTCCCCTACCCCCTCCGTCCTCCTCCGTTTGGCTGACTTCGAATTCATTTTTATTATTTTTGTCCCTTTCTCCTTCAGTCCCTTCCTCGACCAGTTCCCCTTTCCCTCCCCGCCGAATGAGTGAATGTGTGAGAGATGGGGAGAAGAAGGGAGAAGAGGGAAGAAAGAAAGGAAGAGATAGATTGTGCGGAAAATGGTTGAATTGGGGTGGGCTGTGGGGGGGGGGAGGGGGAGGGGAGGGGAGGGGCGGATGTTTTCGCCGTCGGCGGCGAGGGTAGGAAAAATAAAGAAAAAAGAAAAGAATGAGTGAGAATGAGTGAATGGGGAGGGGGAGGGGGAGGAGGAGGAGGAAGGGGTGTTCCCTCCCTCTCCATGCCTTTGCTCCCACTGGGTGGTCCTTCGCCTTTGCTTCGTCCGTCGCTTAGTCAGCGCAAAAATGGGTGGGGAAGGGGAGGGAGCAGAGCAAAACGACGATGAAAGGGGACAGGGGGAAGAGGGGGAGGAGGAGAGGGACTTCCCCGGGTGGTCATGTGTGTTGGCTGTGTGTGTTCTCTAATGGATCTCTTCCAACTAACCAACCAGACAAAGCCAACTGGATGGATGTGGATGGATGAGTTCCCCCCCCCCTAGGCAAAAAAATCAAAAAAAACTTTAGAATTTCCTGAAAAAATTGTTTACCCCTTGGTAAGGGCTAGAGATGACGTTCGACTACTTCAGAAGCATTTGGAATCGGACGAAAAAAAAATAAAAAATAATAAAATAATTTGTTTTTTTTCAATTGAGAAAATGCTGTGTGGTGGGTTGACTCACCACAGATCTGGTTTCCTAACTTTCTTCGATCCAAAACTTCCTAAATGGGTTCTTTTTTCAGGAGCACTTTGTCCCCCGCGGCGATGTAATCCACCGAAAAAAGAGTTATTTACCCCTTTGGAGGCCAACAGAACATTTGGTTGTTGTTGTTCTGATGACGTGCCTCGCCTCCTCCGGCTGAAGGTCGTTCGTTCGGTGAACGCAAAAAATTGTTTTTGAAAATTGGCCCGCTCAAGAAGGCCAAAAGAGGAAGAACAGTGGCTGGTGGGATATGAGATATGAGTCATGTGGTCATGTCTTGAACTTTGCTTGCCCATCGTGACAAACTTTTATTATCACGGCACCATACATTTTTTGGCCATTTTTTACTTCTTAATTTTGCATAAAATGCACCGTAAAAGGGGCGTGAACTTAATGAAGTACAAATTGATAAAAAGGGGGACATAGACAACATGTCCTTATGCAAATTATAATTAATACTATCCACTTTATTAGTGTCAGGCACCAAAAAAAGACTTTTGTAGTACTTTTGCGGGATGAACGAATGGAATGGATGAGTCAGGTGTGCCCATTTTTGCTCAAAATAATATTAATCCCCGCCGCCCCAAAAAAGTGCGAAAAATGCGTCGAAATTGGAAATGGAAAAATCTCCCGAGGGCATTAAAAAGGCAAAAAATGGCCAAAAAATGGCTGAAAATAAAAAGGGGCTTCCTGCCCCTTCGGGGTGGTCCTTCCCTCCCCGCCTTTCATCTCTTCCTCTTTTCTCCTTTTTTTGCTTTTTTCGTTTCGTCCATCCCCCCTTTCCTCCTCCAATTTATCATCCTTCCATCCGCCAACACCAACAGCTTAATTTTTCGTTACTTTATGTGAAAATGAAAGGGTGGATGAGTATAATTAGGGCGTATCTAAAAAGGAAACAAAATTTTTAAAAAATCAATTTTTTAGGAAAATTCAAATACGCGGCTTTTCTGAGACAAATACACTCCCCTAATAAGAATCCTTTTTTCTGACCTTAAAAATACAATTCTAAGAATTGCCCCCCTGAAAACATTTTCTGGTTATTGATCTGGGATGGGATGCGGATGAGCAGCTATTATTTGGTAATGTTTGGTCAGCCAATTCATCAGCAGATGGTCCCTCCCACCCAGCATCACCGTCGTCCGACGTCCAGTGGATTGATTATATTATCTATCAGATTAAAGATTATCACTCACTATATATGTGCTATTATCTGCTATATATATGTATTGGGTATTAGGTGGGTACAAAAAAGGAAATACATATATTTATGGAAAATGGAACATCATATATTTATGGCGGATGGAACATCGGACTTGACGATGGAGTGCAAATTTAAAAGGATGACAGTACGGTATACAGCATGATGTATATATACAGTATGACATGTTCATGTCAATGAAAATAATTGAAAATAAAAATAATATTAATAAAATATGTATGTTTTTTAATTTTCCAACCAATTTGGCGATTCATTTTTGATTGAGTTGCCGAAATCACGTTTTATTACTCGGGTTTTTCCATCGACAGGTTCCATTCTAATAAGTGAATCGTTTAAATTTATAAGTACTGTATCTTGACTTGATTTTGGCATTGCAGTTTGAATTTTGGGCGAGTCTTGAAGCGATTGTTTTCAAATCTAAAAAAATAAAAATGAAAAATAATGATAATTTAGTAATTTAGTTAATTCATTTCAATACGAAATACATATATATGTCATCGGAATTTGTATTTTGGATTGTTTGAGTAAAAATTCCAAAAATTTTGTTGGAATTGGAAATTCCAACTAATATTCCAATTTGCAATAGTGTAAAATGCTTGAGAAACGTGTTAAGCTTGATTTTAAGTTGTGTGCTTACTTATATCCATATTTTGATCTGATCCATTCATTCATAATGTTTTCAATTTGATCCTATATTCAAAATTTAATATTTTGTTTTAAAATTACAACTTGTGAACTTCTACTTTTAAAAATAAAATGCAATCCACTCGTAGAATTTCAAAACACAATGATTTTGTTGTGTGGGAATTGAAAAATTCCCCAACAAATTTTCACAAAATTTTTTTGCTTTACACTCCTTTTCGCTCGCAAACTGTTTACTCACAATCAGAAAAAAGGCATCCCATTTTAGTCGATAGAAACTACAGAAAATTCAAATAATAATCAATAAGGTTCGGGTTCGTATGTTTTATGTTTTATCACACAAATAAATTCGCTTCGAAACAACTAAAAAACCTTATTATTATTAGTAGTAAACAGTTTATTGTATTTGTATTTATTTATTCAGTCAACGAAGGATGCTAAATAAATTACATCGCTAACACGTTAGTTTGCAAAAAAAGGTGTGAAAAGTTTCGCTATCAAAATGTCGAGCTGACTTTTTATTTATTGTTTATTATGTGATGAATTCGGCAATGGCAACGAATTATGGTCCCGACGATTTTTTAAATTTTTTAACGAAATCACGTTTTTAACAGTAATCGAGGGCGCTAATCACGAATATGGACTCCGTTTTTCAAAATCTCCAATCACTAGGAAACCTAGGCCTTGGATATTTCGAAAATTTTCAGTTTGCACACATCATTTTCTTATAAAAACTCACATTTAAGGGTAATCGATGGCGCTGATCACGAATACGGACTCCATTTTTCCAAAATCTTCAATCCACGGGAAACTGAGCTCTGTTTTCAGAAAAATTTTCTAACTTAAAGGTATTCATTTCAAAAAATTCTGAAGGTATTATCCGGCGCGCGCGCCGGATACAAGGTCCAAATCCAGGTTCAAGCTTTCCGGTTCAATTCAGAGCCAAAAATTGAATTTTTCCCAATTTCTCGGAAATGCTTGTAATAGTTATGATATTTCTAACAAGTAAGCATATCTAACGGGTTTTCAGATCGTTTAGCGCATATTGAGACTAATTGTGATTGAAATTGCTGGTTCAATTCCGGGCGGGCCGAAAAATCGAATTTTTTGAAATTTCCAAAAACACTCAAATAGCCACTTATTCGCATTTTTAAGCGTGTTTTAGAGCGATTAGAGTGAATTGCGACCTGTTTCTGGAGTGTAGATAAGGTAAACTAGTCCCACAATTCGTTACCATTGCCATGAATTCAGCATAGCTTCATATATTAATGCTATGTTGATGTTTTAGTATATGTAGAAAGATATATAGTTTCTTTAAAATTACTCATTAAAAGCTTTTAAAGCTTCAATTTAGAGATCGAATATAATTGTTATCAACTTTTCAATTGTATTATTATGGTTGAGGCTCCAAAAAATGCAGAAGTGACAAAAAAGGATGTCGAGAAAGATGCTGCCGGAGAAATCAAGCCGGACCCGGACTACGAATTCCGGAAGTTGGCGATGGACTTGCAGCAGGAATGGCAACAGCATGATGGCGACACGGAGGAAGACAAAGCTTATCGTGAGGGAATGAAGCCGCGGGTTCGGAAATTGGTTGAGAAAAATCTGACACATAATGCCGAGATTGAATCCTGTGACATATTAATCGAGCTAGAGATGCTTGAAATGTTTATCGAGTTGGCTAAGCAGCCGAAACATAAGGATATGGATTACGAGCGGATTTGTCTCTATCTTTTAAGGTTTGCATTTTGCCTTATTGGTACTTGTTAATTAACGGGGCAAAAAATAAAAGTAGGTATAAAAATAAGAGGGGGCAAATGCGTTTTTTTTTGTTGCTTTGCCCCACCCCCATTTTCACGCCCCTTTATTTTAACAAAAACATTAAATTATCTTACTTAGAGGATTTTGGGTATTTGATGTTTATTTCAACCCTCCCTGATATCTGATGAGTGCAATTCTCATCCTCCTGGACAGGGGCGTAGCCAGGGGGAGAATGGGGGAATCCCCCCCCGAAATGCCAAAAATTAAAATTTTTGAATAGGTTATAGGGTCCCCATTTTAATTCTCAAAATTAGCAACAAAAAAAAATTGCGCGGCGCCTATCGGCGCCGTAAAACAATGCAAATTGAGCTCTTAAACCAAAAATATATACCCCTAAAAAACGATTTTTTGATGCGATAATAAAAATGCACCCCTAAAAATCGACTTTTCAGCGCGAATAAAAAAAAGGTCGCCAAAAAATTTTCAATCCCCCCCCCCGAAAATTTTTCTGGTTACGCCACTGCTCCTGGATCATATATTCGAGTTATTTTCGACTCATTACACAAAAAATTCAAATTTAGTTGTGTTCCATACATGCCTGATCCAGAGAACATGAAGCTTATAAAAGTTGCAAAGGAACTCTACCTGAACTTCGGAAAATTAATTGAAGCCCTTCGTTGTGCTATGAAGATGAATGACCTCGAAGCAATTAATGAAATTTTCAATATCTGTGATGACGGGTTTTTTATTTTTAAAAATAATAATATAATCGTCATTTTTAGTGCTCTGAAAATGCAAATGGCAATGATGCTTGGTAGACAACAGATATTTTTGGAAATAGATAATGATGACCTTTCGGCACTTAACGCAAATTCGCACTTGCACAATCATTTCTTGGCACTTGCACGCGAGCTGGATATTATGACACCAAAAGCTCCGGAAGACGTTTACAAATCGCATTTGGAACAAAGTCGTCCATTTACGCAGCAGGTAAAATAACCGATTTCCGGATTTACATTGACGATTCTACATGTACAATAAATTTAGACAAAAGACACTGCACGACATAATCTGGCTTCTTCCTTCGTTAATGGCTTTGTAAATTGTGGATTTGGAAGTGATGCACTTTTCAAGGACGAAAAAGGCACCAGCGAATGGCTAGGGAAACACAAGGAGTGGGGTAATTAACATAAATAAACATTAGGCCAAAAAAAGAAAGTTATAATTTAAAGGAATGGTGATTCATTTAATAGATACTGATTTTTAGCTGCATTTTCATCTGCCGCAAGCTTTGGCCTTATACATCACTGGGATGCCAACTCGTTAAACACATGGGAAAGTTTAATGCAAAACAGAGACAATCATTACATAAAAGTTATTTTTAAAGCTGAAAAAGGCAAATATATGTGTTATTACAGGGAGGTGCATTATTGGCAGATGGTATCGTTTTCTCTGGGGTGCAAGATCCTGATGTGGATCCAGCTTTTGGAGTACTAGCGGAAGAGCTGATGAGCAAAGAAATTCCAATACGAATTGCAGCAACTTTTGGGCTTGGGTTAGCATACGCTAACAGCAAACGTGAAACAGTGGTCCGAAAAGGTGATGGAGTCATTGAAGAGCTCAGAAAGGTACCTTTTTATAAAACAATATTTTGAAACAATTACTATGGTATGCTGATCTATAGGTACTTGACGACACAGAATCATCGGCTACTGCGGAGGTAAAAGCGTTAGCTGCACTTTCGCTTGGACTCGTCCTTGTTGGCACTGGGAACTCTACCCCAACAGCAGATGGATGTGTGTCGAGTTTAGATGTCGTTGATGATTTAATTAACTACTTGCACCTAACTTGCGACCTAAAAGATCCAAACGCACGATTTGTCGCACTCGCAATCGGGCTTATCTTTTTGGGTAAGTGATACTTAAAACAAATTAATCCAAATGTATAAATACCATTTACAGGAAAACAAAATGACTATAATGAGGTCATAAGCGATACTCTCCGTGCTTTACCTGCACCTTTTGGTGAAATGGCTGCAACATTGGTGGAACTTTGTGCCTATGCGGGAACCGGAAATGTTCTGAAAGTGCAAAAAATGCTGCAAATCTGTTCAGAACATCTCGAAAAAGATGAAAAGAAGAAAGAGGTTTCATAGTTTGAGAATAAAGGCTTGAAATGTGTGTTATTTTCAGGAGAAGAAAGTAGTGATTCCGCCTGGAACAGTGCCAGACATCACAGCTCCTCCGCCAACTGCAAATGGAACAAATGCACCAAATGGGACAGCAGGAGGGGAGGACGAGCATATGGATGATGAACAAGGGGTATCATCTGGTGCTCCTGCAAACGAACAAATTCCAACTTCCGAGTCAGCACAAAAGAGTTCAACATCTACTTCGGATGCAAAGTATAAAAGCCACACACGCATTTAACAATCAAGCACACTAGTTTAGTGAGAAATTGTATCATTCGCTACGCCAGGGTGTGGCTACACTTGGGATTGCTTTGGTTGCGATGGGTGAAGACATCGGATCTCAAATGAGTTTGAGGATTTTTGGCCATTTGGTTAGTTGATTTATAAGTAGCAAAAATAGTATATTTAAATTCAAGACACGTTATGGTGAGCCTGGCGTTCGTCGTGCAGTTCCGCTAGCACTCGCCTTGCTCAGCGCTTCAAACCCTCAGCTGACAATAATTGAGACTCTAAGCAAATACAGTCACGATTCTGATGTGGAAACCGCGCGGAATGCCATTTTTGCGCTCGGGTTGGTTGGTGCAGGCACAAACAATGCCCGTATCCTTGCTATCCTTCGCCAGCTAGCTAGTTACCATTACAAGGACCAGGTCAACATTTATTATTAAAAGGCAACAATATGCGGGTAATTATTAGAGCAAAACTTTAAGACCACGATGATGTTGTTGCGAATCGCACAGGGATTGATGCATTTGGGTAAAGGGACGCAAACACTGAACCCGTTCCACTCCGATCGACAACTAATGTGTCCAGCTGCTGTTGCTGCGCTGTTTACAACCTGTTTCGCCTTCATTGATGGAGAAAAAAGTCGGAAGAAAAGGATCTTCATCTTAAAATAATTCCATGATTTTAGCAATTCTGAATGGCCGACAGCATTATTTGCTTTACACTTTGGTGGCGGCTATCCAGCCAAGAATGCTAATTACTGTTCTACAGGTATCACCCAAATTTGGGATCGACCTTTATACTCAAATTCATTTTTACAGGACCCAAAAGACCCTAGTCGACTAATCCAAAAAGCGGTTAGTTATTGATATGGATTATTTCATTATTTTTATCCATGAAAACATTTGCGGACTCAACCAATCTGCAGATCAATGTTCGTGTGGGTCAAGCAGTGGATGTTGTTGCTCAAGCAGGAAAGCCTCGGGCCATCACCGGCTTCCAAACCCACAACACTCCAGTCCTTCTGGCTTATGGTGAACGTGCTGAGCTGGCCGCGGAAGAATGTAAACAAAAACAATTTCATTTTCCTTCATTCCTTTCCCTATACAGATGAGCCCCTGACGCCGGTGCTAGAGGGCATTGTGATCTTGAAGGATATTCCGGATGAGAGTAGCAGCAAAACAACCAGTGACCAAACCCAGAGTCAAGCCGACATCAGCGAAACTAAGATGGAACATTGAAGATGACAAGTGTGGAAGTATATTTATAATCACCATTATTGTTAATAGCCGTTCAAACAATTTTGTTTCTTGGCGATAATCGCATTTTTGAATCAGAATATTTTATGTGAACAATTAATTAATCGACTTTTGTCAATAAATGAAAAATCAACAAAGGAAAACGAACGAAATAAAAATATCACTTTACACATCTTATAAAAATGCATAACTTCAAAGGAGCTTATGGGAGCGGAAACTGTCTCTTGGAAAATGATGGAGCAATTACGCTGTTCGGTTCAACGAGAAATAAAGTACCTGAAAAATTTCCGGTCATGAGTTTATATTTTGAAAATTGCAACATCTTTTCCAGCTTCATTCGTTTTGCGAAACTGGTATGGTCCAATCTTTTTGAGAATCTCAGCAAGTCGTGCCACAATTCGTTTGTCCTTTCCCTGATGTTGTGTAGACACTCCGCTCTGTTGTTGCTTTTGCTGAAGGCGTTGATTAGCTCTACATAAAAGCTTAAAAAGGATTTGCGTGTGATTGGAGCATGGAAGAAATCAAATTATAAAAAATTAGTGCCTTTTACCTGTTTTGTACTATGCGGTTTCCGTTCAAGCAACCTCCTAATGAAGGACTCGCTAATTTCTTCATCAATTGAATCTTCCACTACTGGTTCTCTGAAAATTAAACAAATTATTTGGCATCCATGAGTTGTAATGTTGTTTTTTAGGGAATATTTAAAAAGAAAACTTGTGAAGACTAAAGGAAAAATAAAGGATACATTTAAAAAATAAAACTTCCGACATTTCAAAAATCGTTAAAACTTTATTTAAATCTTGGTTGGATTTTCATCGGACACCAAAATATCGCTTTTGTTTATGTTGTACCACAAACACTGATTGTGTTTAGAAAATAAATGAGTAATTAATATTTACTCGTCAGTAAGTTTGGGTTTTTTAGCTGTTCCGTCGATTGGTTGTTCTGCTTTGTTAGTTTCTGGTTCAACTGGTCGTTTTCTCGATGCTTCTGAAATGCCCGATGATTGTCCAGTTTTTTTTCTCTTAAAATACACAAGTAGTTTAACCATGTTTGTTCGGGACAATAGCCATAGGTGTACAAGGGGGGTCTCATTCGCCGTTCGCACGGGGTCGGAGATCTCATTCGCACGGGGTGGGGGGTTCGGGCGA
>JAQIYK010000914.1:0-11464 GCA_034700465.1 Rotylenchus robustus | reverse complement strand
CCCGCCACCGTGTTGTTTCTGCACTGGCTCTCATTGGGCTTCAGATTGCGGGAAGGTTAAGGATCAAGCCAGCCGAGTTAAATTACTTTCGGAACAAGGTCGTTGTCACTTGTGCCTCCGGAAGGGGCACAAGTCTCCCGAATGTAAATCCAAGCGGAATTGCCGGATTTGCAATGGACGACATCATCAATGTATATGTTTTAAAGCGTTTTCGATAAATTCCGGTCAGAATGTTCAAAGAAATTTTACCGCAAAATCAACCAAATTTTCACAAAATGAACAGAAAAAGTCTGAAAAGACACAGTCAAATGCCATTGTGGCTCCAGGTGAACCAGTTGAAAAGGCCGTGGTACACACTACAGTAGTTAGTCCAAAGGACAACCTACTAATGTCGGCGGAAGTTGAAATTTATTCCCCCACACATCCAGAAAAAAGGATTAGGGCACTCTTATTTTTTGATCCAGGAAGTCAAATTTCATTTGCCCGAAAGGGATTATTAGATGAATTACATTCTCCTCGCATAGGAGCGAGTACTTTGGATGTACACACAGCCTTGCTCAAAAAACCAACCCGTATCAAAACAAACCAATACACGATAAATATTTCACTAAACAGTAATCAAAGTGAAGAGATTGTAGTACATGGGCAAGATTGGTTAAACACAACGGTGGAATGTGCCAATATGGACACCGGAGAGTTAACTGTTGCTAATAAACAACCCGATATTCTCGTGAGTATTGGAGAATTCTGGAGATTCTTCAAGGGTATAGAAGAAATTTCTCCACATTTTTACTGTATTTCTACATCTGTTGGTCCAGTATTATGTGGTAAAAAGCCACTTAATGTAAAATTACGAGGAAACGGTCCAATGGCAGCACTTTCTGCCTCTATTAAAGCTGAAGAGAAATTACCCGAACCCAATTTTGCTCAAAAATTTTGGGACTTGGAAATGGTTGGAGTCAGGGACGACCCCAAAGAAGATGATGATGAAACAGCAATGGCACATTTTACAAAAAATGTTACAAAAATAAATGGCCGGTATCAGGTGTGCTGGCCATGGAAAGATGATAATCCCGACCTACCATCAAACTACAATCTTGCGTATCGTCGCCTTGTTTCTGTACTAGAAAAATTAAAAAATTCTCCAGAACTGTTAAAAGATTATGATAATAAAATAAGAGAGCAACTAGGAAAAGAAATAATTGAAGAAACAGTCAGGAGAATGGGTGAGTTTGAGCATTATTTAGCCCACCATGCTGTAATCACTCAGAAGTTACGTATTGTTTTCGATGCATCCGCACATTTGCGGGGCAAATTTTCTTTGAATGACTTATTGTTCCGAGGACCTGTCTTACTACCGGACCTTGTCGGTTTACTTTTGCGGTTTCGCCTCCCTGTTATTGCCATATGGGCTGATATTGAATCAGCTTTTTTGCAATTGAGCTTACCCGAGCGGGACAGGGAAGTTACCAAATTTTTATGGGTACGCGATATAAACAAACCTATTTCTCCTGAGAATTTAGTAATTTATCGATTCGCCAGGGTGCCATTTGGTTTTGCACCCAGCCCCTTTTTACTTGCGGCGACCATTCAACACCATCTTTCTTTTGAAGGATCAGATTTAGCTCGTGAAATGGCTGGAAATACATATGTGGACAACATACTAATCACATGTACCAATACCCAGGAAGCCTTAGAAAAATATAGAAATTCAAAGAAAATTTTTGCATTAGCAAAAATGAATTTACGCGAATTTATTAGCAATTCATCGGAATTTAATGAAACCATTCCGGTAGAAGACCGGCTCAATAAAACTCAACCAAAAATTATGGGTATTCCGTGGGACTTACAATCGGATGAGTTAATTATGAAATTTCCCATAATAGACCGCAACAAACCGGTAACTAGGCGATCAGTGCTGACTGATTTAGCCACTATTTTTGATCCATGTGGATTTTGTGTACCTATTTTGTTACCGGCAAAACTTTTATTTCAAAATTTATGGGATTTTCCCAAAACATGGGATGAGCCGGTTGTCGATGAACTACGTGCTAAATGGATCGAAATCACATCTCAATGGGAAACAGAACCCATTCGTCTTCCTCGACGAATTTTGTCAGATCATACAGATGCCATCCAACTCCATGCAATGGTCGATGCGTCAAAAGATGCCTTCTCCGCTGTAATTTATTTAAGGGAGGAAATTGACGGTATCTGTAATGTAAATTTAATATACGCAAAAAGTCGTTTACGCCCACACAAAAAGGAGATTACAATCCCGAGAATGGAGCTAATGGGAATTTTAATCGGGATTAGAGCCTTAAAATTCGTAATCGAGCAACTGCGAATCAAAGTGAATACAGAAATTCACCTTTGGTGCGATTCGCTTCCCGTTCTCAACTGGATTAACTCAGCAGAAACCCAGCCGAGATTTGTTGAAAATAGATTAAGAGAAATTAGACAATTTAATGCTTGTATTTTTCACCACATTCCCACGGAAGACAATCCAGCGGATTTGGGTACTCGAGGTTGTACCCCGAATGAATTACGAGAAAATGTATTGTGGTGGAAAGGACCGCAGTGGCTGGCGGAGGGTAAAAGAGCATGGCCAACTACCATAACATTTGGAGTCGAACCTCGACAAGGAGAAGTGAATGAAGGGATAAGTGCCGCACAAACATCGAGTTGCACAACACCACTCATCGACTCATCTCGATTTAGAAAATGGACCCGCATGGTCCATAGCACCATTTATGTACTACGCTTTGCTGCTAAACTCCTGCAACGTATTTCCAGGCCGCCAGCGTCTACAGAAATTAGTCAAATTTCAATAACAAATTCACCAAATGCCACCGATTTTGAAATAGCAGTTAAATTTATAATTAAAATGGAGCAAGAAAATTTGGAAAGTTTTAAAAACAACATCCAAACAGAGATGTGCTCGGATAAAATTATTAGACTCCAGACCCGATTATGCAACAGTTCAGCTGACAAAGATTTCAAAAATCCTATTATTCTCCCGAAAATGTCAGGAATAACCCGACTAATAATTTGGGACATACATGAAAAGTTGCTTCATTCTGGGGTGGATGCCACCCTTATGAAATTTTTATCAAAATTTTGGATTCATCATGCACGCCGAACTGTCCATAAATACGTTAATTCATGTATCCGCTGTCGCCGAATTAAATCTCCTGCATTTTCCCTGCCCAAAATGCCACCTTTACCCTCAGATAGGGGTAAACCAATGGCACCGTTTACTAGCGTAGGGATTGATTATATGGGGCCATCAGTGGTGCGGGTAGCGGGAGACATTAAAAAATGTTGGATTGTTATTATAACCTGCTTATGTACTCGCGCTGTATACCTAGCACCAGTTCTGGATATGTCAACCCAAACCCTTTTACATATTTTACACCGCTTTTGTGCTCGTCGAGGAACTCCCCGCCGAATCTTGAGTGACAACGGTACCTCCTTTGTCCTTGCCGCAAAAATCGCCGGGTCACACGAGTCCAGCAAGAAGCATCGAGAATTAGACGAATTTTTATGTCAAAAGGGTATTTTATGGAGATTTATTCCGGCACTAAACCCATGGGCCGGATCAGTTTACGAAAGATTAATAGCAACCTGCAAAAATTGTTTTAAAAGAACACTAGGTAAGAAAATTATTACTTATGATGAAATGGAGACTTTTGTATGTAAAGTCGAAGGGGTAATGAACTCCAGACCAATAACCTTCGTTTCAGATGAAGCGGATGGTTTAAAAGCTTTAAGCCCCAATGACTTCCTACACCCTGAAGGAACCTTTGAATTTTTGTTTCCAGGGGATGAACATAATTCTTCTGATGAAGAAGAGTATGGTATGTTACCGACTAAGGCTAACCAGATTAGAAAATACTTTTCAACCATCCGCTCCTCTCTCATTCAATTTTGGCACAGATGGCAAACTGAATACCTGTTGATGCTCAGAGCGAGGAGCGCATGGTTTCACAAGGGCTCTCGGTCCCAAATTAACAGAGAGCCTCAAATCGGTGAAGTTGTGCTAATAAAAGAAGAAAATTACAACCGGTTATTCTGGCCAATGGGTCGTATTACAGAAATTTTAGGGGAACCGGGTCAAATTCGAAATGCTAAAATTTTAGCTCCTGCGCCCGATGAAATACAGAAAGCAAAAAGGGATAAAAAATATATCCCGAAATGTCGAATTTTATCTCGCCCGTTGACTATGTTATTTCCATTGGAAATACCGGATTCTGGTAATGCTGAAAAAATCATGCCAAAAATTCCAGTTAATACGACCAACATATCTAAAATGGCAGGAAATAAAAAACGGAAAAGTCCCAGCCCACATAATATGTTAACACGGGCAAAGGCCAAATTATTAGGCTCGACCCTTCCCGTTATCACTATACTGATGTTAGTTGCAATGCAAGGAATGGCACAGCCAACTGCCTTTAAAATGCAATGTGTTAAAAAAGGTATAAAAACAGAAATGTCTAACGGAATAAAGAAAGTTCAGATTTGTTGTGAAGGAAATGGGAATTGTCTAACCCACAGATACACACCAGAGCTCATTTTTGGACTGCCTCCAGATATGTTAGTTAATGATTATGTCTGCAAGGCAACTTTTTGGACCCGTGTTCGCCGGAAGTTTTCGGAAAAAATTTACTGTCCACCTTGGAGCTTTTGTGATTTAATTGATTGTTATTTTTGCCTGGAGAGATTGGGAAATCCAAAATGCTTCCCGAAATTTTACATATACATATTTTCCGGAATAATACTTAGCATACTTTGGCTGGCTTGTTGCATATTTTCATACATTCGGGCTATCATTAAAAATATACAATATGCGTTCAGAATATTAATATGCCCTTGTACATGGTTTTTTAAAGGAAAAAAACGACAGAAAACCGGGCCGGAAAACAAACAACTTCTCCGTAAATCACAAAACGAAAAAACACACCGACGGAATCGAAGATACCATCGATTAGGTGGGATGCTATCCAACATCCCAATTTTAACCATTATTTTCCTCTCCCTTCCATTGGTAAAAGGTACGGCAAGCACCGTATCTATTACAGCCTCCACTGAAGAATGTAAACGTACGCCCAACGGCACAACTTGCCATTTTGAATCCAAAACACAAATAACTCTGTTACCATTTGGTCAGGAAGTAAATTTATTATTGAAGGACTTCAAGGGAGAGATATTGGGCGAATTGGAAATTCGCTTAAAATCACTTTCAATCCAATGTATCCCTCAAACAACCCGTTGGCTACGATCCTATGAAATAATAACAACTTCGGTAAAGAGCTGCGCACTAGAAGGTTCTTGCCACGGTCTCTTTTGTAATACAGTCCGACCTGAGACCAAAGTGGATGAACTCGCAGAAGTGAACCATTGGCCAGGAATGACTTTTTGTTCAGATTCATGTGCATTTATTTGGTGTAATTGCCGTACTCCCACATCTTCATGCATTTTTTACCGGCCACATGCACGACCACACACCGAAAAACTGTTTGAACTCGTCACCTGCCCTACTACCCAGTACCGTATAGACACGGCTATAAAATTATACCGCGCGGAAAATATAACAGAAGAGCACGAAATCGCACTTTTTCCGGGAATGACTGCGGAGTTGGAACGAATAACATTAACCCCAATTAGCATTAGCCATCCGCCTACCCCGATTCTCTCAGCTCAATTTTTGACCGATGGAGAGGGGATGGCTATTGCAAATGATCTCAAAAATGACCTTTTTTGTTCCGATGAAGCGACGGCGAGGGAATTTATAAACTGTACACTATCCAGAGGTGCCTGCGGGGATTGCACTCCCAACCATGAAGAAGAAGCAGGGAAGTGTAGTTGTCATGAATCGAATTTAGAACAAACTATGAACGATTTAGAAAAACGACTCCCGCTCTCCTTAGGACAACAAAATTTACGAAACTCCGGAAGAATGATTTTGGTCGATACCCACTACTCACCGGTTGAGATTACCATACAATTCTCAGGACTTAGGTTAGCCCTTCGAACTGACCTCTCAATCTGCAGCATCGTACCAATCTCATTAAAAGGATGCTATAACTGTAGATCTGGTGCCGAATTTACACATCAATGTAGTACAAAATTCGGCGAACAAATAACAGAAATCCAATGTGGCGATCTTATTTTTTCAACACACTGTTCGGAACAAAAACTGATAAAAAACATAACTTTATCCTTTGATAAAGCTAGTATAGCATTAAACTGTAGTGCAAAATGTACTGGCGGTAAGACCTTTTTTCAACTAGAAGGCAATTTATTCTATATCCCGCACAGAAATACGGAAAAATACAGCCAAAAAAGCGAAATAAAAGGAACACAAAAAACTTGGTCTTGGCTTTCACCATTACAACTACAAATTGATTGGACTTCGATTACCAGTTTATTCTTCTCACAATTTTATTGGATATTTTTTATTATAATTTTATCCCTAATTATTATGTTTTTATTTGTCCAGTTCAGTCCTATTTTTCGCCTTTGGCGGATGCTAAGCCGGTATACGGTACTCATCCTTATTTTGCATTTCTCTTCCCTCCCCGATGCGTCATCGGCGGATGAGACAACTTTTTTGCCCAAACTTTGCCCATTCACATCGGAGGCCAAAATGGGATTAAAAATGTACACATTCATGAAAATGTATACACCCAAAAATTGTACAATTGAGGACAAAGATGAGTTGGCAAAAAACAGAGAAAGGTTAAGAGGGTGGGAGAGGTGCGGTGATAAAATGCCCCACCCCTCCCCAAAATGTTTGGTCCTTTTTCCGAAAAAGCTAGGACCATCTTCCGACATATGCGTGAATCATCGCCAGGAAGCGAGCTGCCCAGGACAACAGTTTTCTCCGCTCATCCTGCCTATCATTCTTCAAAGTTTCCAGAAAATATCTCGGAACCAGGAAAATAAAAGTTATCTTATATTCAGATTTAAAGTTCCAGACCAACGTCGTTTATTCTTTCACATATACATTTTCTACATATTTTTCCTGAGTTTTTACCTTCTTATATTAATCACATTTTCTTTCCCCTCTCTTAACTTACCTCTTTCAAGTTTACACCTTTTCGCCCCTTTTCACCAATTTTTTCGTAAATTCTACCAAAATTTTCACAATTTTTTTGATTTTTTTGTTCCGGAGAAAACTGTGGTAATGCCGGTTGTACGAATGAACCTACTGGTTTTCGCTTCCCGAATTGTAAAGAAATCCTACTCCAATACGCCCGCTCATTTACTCGTTTCCCCTACCGCCCGTTTGCAGTTAATGGAAGTGATTTTGACTCTTTACGAGGGACAAAAAGGTCGCCTTCTGGCAAATTACCGTAATAACCAAGTAATTGAGGGAAAACCTACCCGGATCACGGTGGTGGGTCCCGACTCCGTGTCTGCCTTGGGAGGTCGTATTCCGTTTGTCTCTGTTAAAGATTTCCTCTCCGCTAAACACGGTGTGAATCTTTTACATCCTAACGGACCTTGCATTGTTGTATCCCGAGGCAAAAATAACCATACTGACTACTATCCACTCGAATTGGTAACGGTCGAGTACGACCGTATGGAGGATTTTAGACGAGCGGTTGGGCTTCCGGTACTTCCTAATCCGGGGGATAGTGAAGATGAAAATGGACTTGAAGGAACATCTAACGGGGGGGCAAATCCACGCGTCATTTCCCCGCCATTTCCTGTGTGCACTGTTTTTAATCGTCAGACTCCTAATCAACCCAACCCCAATTCGGTTCCTCGTTACCTTCCTCCACATTTGCGGCGTCCACCAAACGAACCAACTTCACCGCCGCGCATTCGTCGCTGGGTCCCTATCTTACCCGTTAATCCGTCTCGTCGCCCCGCTCCTCGTTCCTTCCGTTCTCCCCGCCCTCTTCCCCCACCAACTTCCAATTCTCGTCCTGTTCCGTCTCCAACTTCTCAAATTCCGTTGAATATTCGCTTCTCGAGATTGGAAGCTACGGAGCGTCGTCCGCGCTTATCCTTGAACCTGACTTTTACTCTTCTACTGTGTCTTATTCTCCCAATTTCATTTATGGCCGCCTTTAAAGATCCAATTTCTAAAGCTCCCGTCCATTCGTTTCAGAAAATTTCTAAAAATTACATCAACCTGGACCCGAAACTCTGTCAGAGTTTTGAAAAATTGAATATGGAAACCGGAAATGAGGAGATCATCCTTGAAGGGGACGAATCTGACAGCCGTCCACTATCTGTTGAACAGCAAGAAGATGACCACCAGGGGACGGAGGTGGATAAGGGTGGAGAGGCGAATACCGCTTCTGGAAGTGGACCAAACATGGCGGAAATGGCAAATCTACAAAAGCTTCTTCAGGTGGCGGTTGCCAACTCACAGAAGCTCATTAGCTTCCATCAGTCATCCCATGTTCGAATTCGATTTGCTGTGTTCCAGTTTTTGAATTTTTCCCAACAGGCAAGTGGTCAACAGGCAGAGGGGACGAGCACGGACAACGCGCTATCGATCATCAAGGCTCTGACCGTTCATCCGCCGCCAAGGATCCCACCAACTATCATCGACAACACTACAAAGTTCCAGCAAACACCGCTTGGACAAGCACTCAGCACCGGCAACAACAACGTCACCGGCTACGACCCTGAAAAGCCGGCAATGTTCGCCAACGACGGATTTGGACAACAACAACCGCAGCAACAGTACCAACGACATTATCGTGGACGTGGAAACTTCAACAACATCAACCGACGAGTGTATCCCTTCGGCAACACCAGCTCCGGTGGGTATTTGGAGGGAGGGGGGCAACAACTCCCGGGGAACCCTGAGGCCCCTCCTTTGGCCAAATCTCGCCGGGTCGGCCCTCACACGACCATGACATCCCAAGCTGAGAAACTGGCCCACCTCGAGGCCACTTACGCCACACTGAAGAACGCTGCCAAATGCTTCACTGCCGACCAAGATCGAGCAATCTACATCATGCTTGACAACATGATCGGGATGGTGCATGACGTCAAACGTTTCATCGCAGAACCAGATCGGGGGGTCAAGGGGGGCTCCCGGGGGTAGTTGTTTCGTTCCCCCCAGGTATCGCCGGAGATGGCGATCATGTCTGCTCTTCCTTTCTCCCTCCCGTCAACAACGACAAACCACGCCTACCGCCGCTCGCACAGGATACGTCTACGCTGCCCCCATATATAATCTGATAGTTTTCTAGCCAAAAACGTTCACTGCTTTTACATTTCAATTCGTAACTCGAAATTGACGTACTTCCTGTTATTTATTCTCGCAAGCGATAATAATTCTTTTTCTCTTTTTAAGTTTTTCCAACCTTTGAGTTTTTGACTTAATCAATTAGTTTTCTCCTCGTTCCGTCCTTCCCTTCCCTATTCCCTTTCAACCCTTTTGGTCCTCAGTGCACTGAGTGGTCCTTCCACTTACCTTGGCCTACCGTACCCCTTCCCTCCCGTCGTATCAATCAACTTTTTACCCCCAATCTATAAGATTGGCGGAAGGTTCGAGAAAGGTTTTAATCGTACTTTTAT
The DNA here is from genome assembly GCA_034700465.1 of Rotylenchus robustus. NCBI lineage: Eukaryota > Metazoa > Nematoda > Chromadorea > Rhabditida > Hoplolaimidae > Rotylenchus > Rotylenchus robustus. The sequence continues at coordinate 1,915 of JAQIYK010000914.1, read as the reverse complement.
TGTTCCGGCTATATTTTAAGTATCCGGCGATCACCTGTGTATCCGGCGATCAACAACTTAGTAAGTTTGGTTGGATTTTATCTGGCTAACTTATTTTTGTCTCCGGTGTTTTACAACAACGGTATCCAGAAACTTCGCTTATTTTTGCTGTTTTATCTCCACGCTCCTGGCCTACTTGGAGCGTGATTACCTTCCTTACACACCCCGGAGTGAATCTTGAACTTGATAGAGCTAGAGGTGTTTTGATTACCTTTTTTGCAACGTGATTACTTTCACCACTTTTACATCCATTTCAACGAATTTTCGTTGCCTTTCTCAACACGTGGTGCCGCTATTGTTTGAATTCATAGAACCTGTAAATTTCGTGATTAACCACGAAATATTTAACCTTTGATCAAAAACTAAAAACGTTTTTGGCCGGGAGGCTTTCGTGAATAATCACGAAACATATTGTGTACTGACATTTTATTTTATTTTTATCATATTTCCTTCCCTTCGTCTTTGCCTTTCCTGTGACTCAGTTGGAAGGGATTCTCGGTCCATTTTTGGATATTGTGGAGAAACATTACGAAGAATATTTTAAGGGATAAAACTTAAGAATTGTAACCTTTGATCGCTAAAACATAATTCGTAAAAAAAATGTCTGCAACATATCGTAAGAAATTAGGACCCGGAATTAAGTATTTACGAGATAGAGTAACTTTGGCAAGAGCTTTGATTGAGGATGAGAGAACTGAAAACAATGTGAATGATCTTAGAAAGGAATTGGTGCGACTCAACAGATCCTTTCAGCGGTTGCAAGATGCTGAAAAGAGTTGGCACCAGTACATTATTGCTTTACCGGATGCGGACAAACCAGCTGAACAACTAATTTTCGACGAATTTATGATAGATGATCTACACTTTTCAGAATATTTGGAGGAAGCTAGGCAAGTGATTGTGGACGTCGAGTTAGAGATTGCTGAGGCTGAAACAAATGGATCCTCACGCACCCATTCTCATCACTCTGGCCACGGTGGCGGGGAGGAAGGCCCCCAACAACAGGAGGAGGATCTTGAACCCATTGTTCCTAACAGCCCCCCTGCTGACTCCCCAATTCTTCATACTCCCCGACATCGCCTATTCCGAACTCCTCAAAATAATATGGATTTTGAACCACCCGCTTCGGTTCGCCTTCCCCAACTCGCCTTACCTACCTTTTCTGGGGACCCTTTAACTTGGCCATCGTTTTGGCAAGCCTTTGAAGTAAATATTCATTCTTTAAAAATCACACCCGTTCAGAAACTTACTTATCTGCTCTCATATTTAAGAGGTAATGCGTTGAGCACAGTTGGCGGATATGCAGTAACCAATGAAAGTTATTCTATGGTCATTGATACTTTAAAAAAGGAATTTGGTGATGACAAAGTAATTAAAGAGTCATTGCAGTCAGAATTAATTAATCTACCGACTCCTACTACCAATTCCCATTCTTTGCAACTTTTTTCGCAATCCTTAGAACGTATTTATCGGCAATTAAAAAATTTGGGTCATCCTGATAATGATCCGTTCCTGTTAATGACGATTAAATCCAAATTACCCCGACAGGTTTTGGCCGATATTCTCAAATCCGACACATTTCAAAAAACGGGGAAGGTAGATGATTTGAGAAGAGCTTTACAGAAATATGTTTCTCTGCAATTGGAAGTGGATAGGTGTACTAATTTAGGCCGTAAAGATAATACTGTGTTGCATGCACCTAAAAAGCTGGAAAATAAAGGTAACCAGAAGATTGAGGAAACCCGAAACTTCGCTACTACCGTATCAACCCATCTTAATCCTGATTCTAGAAACCGACCCCCGCCACCGTGTTGTTTCTGCACTGGCTCTCATTGGGCTTCAGATTGCGGGAAGGTTAAGGATCAAGCCAGCCGAG
>JAQIYK010000913.1:0-11466 GCA_034700465.1 Rotylenchus robustus | reverse complement strand
ATACAAAGGTTGAAAATCAAAAATTCCACGGGGATTCCCGCGGGGGGAATTTTTGAACAGCGAAATTTTTTGCAAAAAAATCACCAAAACATACCTAATTTTCAGAGAAATTCAGGAACCCAAAATATCGATCCATCGGAAACAGAATTCTCGTTAAAAATGTAAATAAAAATCCTATACGATCGGGCGGTGCCGATAAGCGCGGCCGAGAAAATTTTCAAAAAATCAGCCCACTTTATATTAAGAAAAGTGACATTTCTACACAAATTTTTTCCCAATACTTTAGGGTGAAAAATTCCGATTTTACGGGGGCGGGGGGTTGAATTCTAATCTACAGTATGACTTTGGTTGCAAGCTATTTCTTGCCCCAAACCCTTAGGCTTATTAGGCTTAATTGGACTGAATAGGTGCCAAAATTTGAAAGTACAGTATGCCCTTCTAAACGGGATATTGCTATTGGATGTTATTGGGGGTAATACGGTAATTGGAAATGTGCCAGTTTTTAGACTTAGGCTTCTGCTTAGGCCCATCTTATTCAACGACACACACGCGATAAAGGGTTCCGAGCAGGGTTGCGCCGGGTAACCCGAAACCCGAACTTTTTTTCAACCCGAAACCCAACACGAACTTTTTGCTGACTAGACGCACTCCTGGTTCCGAGCGGTTTTGTCTTCGTCATTTATGATCATGATTTTTTGGGGGAGGAATCAGCTTTTTGTCAAAGTTTTTGGTTAGCCCCCAAATGTAAGTAATGTAATGATCGCCCCGACGTCGCCCCTGATTGTTGTTGTGATCGGGGGGAGGGGGGGGAAAGCATAGAACTGATCGAATCGCGGAACAAAACATTTAATTGGGCGAAAGGGGTGGAGAGGCGGGGAGGGGGAGGAGGGGGGAGAGGAGGGGGAGGAGGGGGGAGGGGGAGAAGGGAGGAGGAAAGGGGGGAGGGGGAGGAGCGGGGAGGGAGGAGGGGAGGAGGAGGGGGGGGAGGGGGAGGGAGAGGAGGGGGAGAGAGGATGTCGCGAAACCCCGAAAAAGGCATCGTCGTTAGGCTTGGAACTTTCCAAAAAATTTGCAACCAGTGAAATTCTATAATTTTAGTATTACATATACCAAAAGTAGCCAAACGGTCCCAGAAACTTCTATTAATGCCAAATGCAGTTTTTGCATCATTGCCATTGATTGTCCCATCTTAATGCAATTTGAGCAAAAGAGCAAGGAGGGGAGGAAAAAGTGCATTATGAGAAGCGGGAGAGGGGACAGAACAGAAGGGAGGGTGATCCGTGGGGGGGAAGGGCAGCGTAAAACAGCTTTTGCAGGGAATCGGAGCGGACGGAGCAGACACTTCCCCGCCGGCGCCCAATCGCCTTATTCGGTGCCTCCGACGGCACATTTTGTGCTCCCCCTCCTCCCTTGGTTCCTCTGCGAATGAATCGGATGAAGAATGTGCTTCTTATCTGTTGGACAAACACACCACCCCTCGCCCCCCCCCTCCCCCTCGCCCCCCCCCCTCCCCGCTCCCATTTCGGCAGTCCCGGGAGCTGAATCTACTCACTCTCTCTCTTTGCCCCGATACTCATGCATCTGTTAAAGAGCAAAATGAAAACACTGTCTCTTAAAACCCTAGGATAAATACCAACGAGAAAGGGAAAGGTTGTCTAAAAGGACAGTGACAACTGTCGAGCAAAGATCACCTGCTGATGGCGCGGGCCACCAAAGAGATGATCTTCCGCCGACAACCACCGACCCAATCACTTGGCCCCGCACATATTAATTTCTTCCCCTTTGTGCGGCTCTCCAATTCATTCATTCATCAGCCAGTGCCCTAAGGGGATGACAAAAAGAAGGAAATGGGACAGGACAGAACAAGAACATTTGTCATCCCCCGCCGAAGAAAGATCACAGAAATCATCTCCTCACCTAAACCCCCGCCCCTCTGGACACCGCAAAGCTTGTCTCGACTTTCTGCCCGGTCAGAGTATTACACTGCCGAGAATTGTGGATTGGATGGGAGTGGTGGAGGATATAGCAGAGATGAGTGAGGGACAGGGGAAGGGAGGGAGGGAGTGGAGGGGACGCAAAACAACATAAATCTCGGGGATGAGGAGGAATGGATGGGTGGACGAATGAGTGGGGGAGGAAGAGAGGGTCATCAGCGAGAAGGTGGGCAAGGGGCAGGGAGGAAGGGTGGACCCAGCAAAGGCACACAGTCAGTGATTGTGGTCACCCGGTCTAGCGAATTAACTGATAGAAAACATTTAATTTTTAAGTTCAACAATTGACCCGATCACTGTTCATTGTTTATTATCTCCTTCAGGCCGATCACCAACATGCAGTCCCAGTTGTCTGATGGAGGGTACTCCGTCTGGCGACCCCATCTCATCCTCGGTCCGGATCAGTACCCCAATGAGTGTTCTCAGCGTTTCAAAGTGTTCTGTTCCCGCACCTTTCCAATTGTCTCCGGTCCCAACAAATGTGCACAGACGTCCCTCCTCAATAGAGCCACCGCTGTCCCCCGAACTGCCGGTTGTTGCCTTGTCCAACTCGCGCAACAGCGCGTAAATGCCTTTTCGCCGGAGACATTTCCTGCCGCGTTGAGTAGCGCATAGCTACAGGAAGATGGGGTAGGGAATAGACGATAGACGTGGGAATTATTAATGGCGGCAACTACTTTGATTGATTCTATGTGGGGAGATCCGAACTTTGCGATAAGGTCCCACATAATTGGACTAATTAGGAATGTAAGGTGGACAAAGGAAATTATGAGTACAAAAATTTAGGGAGCAGTTCTCTTGCCGGAGGGGACCTACGGAGGCATCCACCCACTCCCTTGCCCTTCATAGTAGCAAATAGCAGTACCTGATAGAGCGTTCGCAGCACTTTATCCCTGACTACTGGTTGCTGCTCCCTCCGGCCCTCCCAGTACTGCAACTGAACTGGAAGTCGACCCATTTCCTCATCGTCCAACTGGTCCTCCGAGTCCACCAGAGGCCACAGCAACGAGCTCAACAGTTCATCTTCATCTCGGAGCAACAACTCATGCAGATCTGAAGAGAAAAGGGACATTTTCATTTGTGGTTTCTTTCCTTTCCATTTTCTACTTTCATCCACCCACTCCCAGAATTTGGCAAATTTGTCGCGGCATTAGGAAATGAATATCGTGGAAATCTTCGCCTTTGCCATGAGGGGGGGGTTCCCCTCTCATATTTCCCTCCCCCTCCCGCAGCTCTCACTTTTCTCCATGACTTATCCATGGGCAAACATTCCACTCGCTACCCCACACATTTATTTATTTATTTTACCCTATCTGCCTCCCGATTTGGTTCTCGTCCTCCATCCATCCCAGAAGCCATAGACAGTCAGTTTCATTTGTTTAACTTATAATGTTTGTCCCTTCCCGAGTGTTTTATGGGAGTGAGGGCGAGTCAAGCCCCTACCCAAATTTGTCACCCTAAATTGAGTTCATGCCCACCCTTTTCTCCCCCCCCCAATCAAGCTAGCTCCCCCGCCCCGGACCCCTCCTCCACTTCAAGCATCGGTTGTTTTTGGATTGGAGGGAAAAACAAATGAATGCGCAATTAATTAGCCTCTGTTCGCAAGGATTGCCTCAAGGGCTTTTAGGCCCAATTCCTCGCCATCCTCGTCATGGTTGTCGGTGGTGGTCGTCACCGACCGACTCGCTTATCGAGGAATGCTCATCTAGGAAAGGAACGAGAGAAGAATGGACAATAAAATGATAGGAGAAAGAAAGGTTGCTGATGTGAGTGACCCCGCCAGCAAGGAGAGATTGGGGATGGGGAAGCGAGCAATAAATGTTGTTCACTTCTCACAAACCAATCGCAACAAATTGCTCCACCTATTATAAATGGAAAAGAGAATGAAAAAGTGAGTTTATTGAAGCTGTTTTGTCTTTCTATCCTCCCCCTCCCTCGTTTTTCTCCTTATTTTTGTACATATTCGGTGTTCGGTCCAATGTGTGTTCTGCGTGTCAGTTTCAATTTTCTTCTAAATTTGGACTCCAATTATTGAATTCTGTTTGAAATCGAATCAGCGTGTTGTTCTCCGCATACCCTCTCCCTACTTTACCGCTCGATATGTCGCCGAGGGCGTTAGAAAAAAACGCCTTCGCTCCTCCTCTCGACTAACTTGACAAAATTAGGAAGGATCAGTCGGCAGATCAGATCTATTGAACACACGATCTTGCCCCACCGTTCGCCTTGAAAAGGCGAGAGAGAGAGGAATGGGTGGGGGAGGAGGAGGAAGTCATCGAGGCGTAAATGAATTGACCGTCTTTTTGTCGCCTCCCTCCTTCCCCCGACAAGTGGGAGGAAATTTTTGTTTTTTAACACTGAACGCGACAACAAATGAATGCACTTCATTTGGTGACGCTAATTCGACACGAAGGAAGGTAGGGAGGGGGAGGGCAAAAAAGAAGAGTGGAGGGTGGGGAAGGAGGAAGCGATTTGGTCTTTGGTGGGAGAATAGAACGCTGCAAGCGAGGCGTGAAGGGGAGCCAGCGGCAGGGAAGCGGACCGGGGAGCAGGGATCAGCCTTATCTCTTCTCCCATGAGCCATAAACGGGTGAGCAGCAAGGGGATCGAATCGGCAGGAAGGAATCCGGTCGGCGGGGAGGGGGAGCGAGTCCATAAAATGCAAATTAACTTTATTCCTCCCATTTTACGACTGTTTGCCCAGGGCAGGGAGCGACGAAGACAACACCCCCAAGGGGAGGGTGCAGAGGGCCGTTAAATGTGCTCATAAAAAGCGAGAAAGGTGAGCTGGTGTGAGTGGAGGAAAGAACCTGATGGTGGCGATGGACTATTGGGAAAGAAACAAACTGCAAAGTGGTCATGTTGTCATTGAATTGAACATAGAAACAGTTATTAAGAAAAAAGTTAAAATAAATAACTTTTTGGAAAAGCGGAATTGGAGTGGTTTCACACGCTTAAGTGTGTCCACTTTGACAATAAAACGATGTTGGATGCACTTATAGCGTAACGCTCACAAATAAAGTTACGATTACTATCGGACTATGTAGTGAGAACGATCGTTCCTAAATCACCAGCAATAAAGTTTTTGGCCTAGGTGTAATCAGACATGAGATCGGGCCGGCCCGGGCCGAAAATTTGAGGGGGGTAGCGGGCCGGGGCCGGGCCGAGAGATGAGCGGGCCGGGCCGGTGGGGGGATCGGCCCGGGGCCGGCCCGGGGTGGGTGGGGAAGAGGAGAGAGAGGAAAAGAAAAGAAGAAAAAAAGAGAGAGAAAAATTAAGGGAGAAATATAAAAGACTAGTAACTATAATATAATATATTTTTGTTAAAAAAACATTTATAATATTGTTTAAAACAATATTAAAAAAATTTCTAATAATTTTAAACTCAGTCTCGATCTCGTTTTCAAGTTCCTATTCCGGTCCCGTAGTCCCCTCCTGGTAAAATTTAACTTCCCCATGGTAATGATATGTTGCCGAAACACTTGATTTTAAAATACATACGTATTGATGGTATTGTTTCGTAGTTCGAAAAATTTGTCGAACAAAATAATTTTTTAGATAAAAATGATCAATAAATTTTAAAAATTATCTCGGCGCGCCAAATGGTTCAGCCAACCCATCCCAGCCAATATAATATAAAATTTTATTAGCAAAAATCAATATTTTAACAAAAATTTAATAAGTTCCAAGTATAAAAAATTTGAAAAAATTTAACAAAAAAAATTGCCTGCACTGGCGGGCCATCGGGCCGGTCCGGGCCGAGCCGGGCCGCTGGGGTGGGGGGTCGGAGGCGGGCCGGGCCGGCAGAAGGCCGGCCCGATCTCATGTCTGGGCCCAACCCGCTGATGAATACCCCAAGCTGCACTTGAAGAGCTGGTCCGGCAAGCACATCTCATTTCACAAATTTGAAAATCTGAACCCATAAAAAATTTGAAAATCTGAGTTCGTGGATCTTTTGTCGTCAAATGTAAAAAGGAATAATACGCATGCGGAATTATTAAAATTTTAATTTAGTTTAAGTATGATTTAATGAATATTCTATTTTAAACAAATACATCGGCAAACAAAGTCTTAATCTCTTAATCACAAGAATTGTAGTAATTACTCAGAATTTCTTCATTTAGCAAACTCAATTAAATATTCTTTTCCTAAATAGATTTAATTTTAGCAGAAATTTTTTATTTGTACACCTTATCAGAAATAGCTTTTTTTCTGAAATATATTTATTCTGATAAGGAGTTGTAGTTAAAAAGGAGAATCAGTGGATGACCAAAAAAATTAAATGTCTAATTAAAAATAAACGTTTTTTCTTTATTTCTACGCCCTTTCAGATATAGTTTTTTTTTAAATATTATATTTGTTCTAGTAAAGTGTTGTATATAATTAAAAACGAAAACCTACTTCTACTAAAATATTAAACACTTCTTCATTTTTACTGAAAAATTCTCATTTCTATGCCTTATCGAATATAGTTTTCTTTTCTTAAATATATTCCGCGTTGGTGGTGGTTAGCAAACAACGCAAAAAACGTTGTTGTTGGACAACGCAAAAAAAAACTTTGCGTTGTCCAACAATGTAAATCCAAATTGGATTAATTTGGTAATTTGTTTAATTAAAAAAATAATTATTTTTGAACTCATATGTTTTCGATTATATTTAATTTATTTATAAATAAAAATATCAACTAGCTGCGATTAGAATCTCAATTTAAAACTTAAAAAATACATGTAAGCCGAATAAGATTGTTTATTTTAAAAAATGGATGGTAATTTTATTTTATAAAAAAATATTGTTTTTCAGAAATCAAAATTCGCTCATTTTAATGGAATTTTATATACCTTGAATTTCATTATTTGCTTCTCATAAAAATCATTTTGGTAAAGCAAATGTAAAAATGTTAAATTTTTTGGTTAAAAACTCGAATTGGTTTGCAAAAGAGCCCTTTAGTTCAACTTTTTTGTTAAAAATGGAAAAAAAACTAGTTTTTTTGGAAAAGCTGATCTTTCAACATTGTGCAAAAAACGATTTTGGTCCAAAAAGATTGTCCAAATTGATAAAATGAAAATTCGCTTAAAAAATCGAAAATGTAGGTGAATAAAAAATTGTTGCTAAAATTCCACCCAATAGCTACCGAGGTACTACTTTGTTAACGGGGGGAGGCAACCTTTTAACGGGGGGGGGGGGAACCTTTAATGGGGGAAGCAAAAAGTTTTAACGGGAGGGGCAAAACCAAATTTTTTTATAAAGTTTTTTATACCTACAAACGGTTTAAAATGTCCTAAAATATGCTTAAAATTGGTTTAAAATCACTTTTTCAAAAAAATTGATTTTTTTGTCCAAAATTGAACCTACAACCCTCAAAAACCATGCAAAATGCCATTTCGCAAAATGCCATTCCAAATCGCAAAGAAACGACAAAAATCTTAAAAATGAAGATTTTTAACCATTTTTGAGCATTTTTGGCTAAAAAAATCTATTTTTTTGAATTTTTTAAATGGTTTAAAACCACTAAAAAAGTGGTTTAAAACCATTTTTAAACACATTTGAGGTCATTTCTGATCGTTTTAGTAGTTTTCTGACCGTTTAGAAAATTTTGGGTTTGCCCCTCCCCCGTTAACAGAGTAGTACCGCTACCAAATTTTTTAGCTATGTTTCTGAAAAAACTATTTTGTTAATTTTCAGAAAAAGCTCCCTCTCTGTGAGAATTTGTTTGCCAAAGATCTGGACGATCTTCGAGCACGGCCGGCTGCTGAAAATTGGATTGAATGGAGGGAATAGCAATACTGTTATGTTATGAATTCCAAATATTGTCGGAACAATCGACACCGCTTGCTATTTTGGGCTTTGCTTAGAGACATCAATGATTGTAATTGCTTGGACATTGTAAGCCCATTACGCTTTACGCATAAAAAGGTTTCCAAGCCAATTACGCTTTCGGTGCATGATAAAACAAACAAGTATTGTTTTAGCTTGTTTCCTCCTAGATAAAACAAGTATTTGTCCTCGTCTGCACTTATCAAGACTTTTAGCCTAACATTTTTAGAAATGTGTAGAATGGGGGGAAGAGAAATGTGGAAATAGGGGGCTAACAATAAGGGTTTTTGCTTTTAGGTTAAATTGTTGATAATCTGAATCTGATTTCTATGAGAAGGTATACCCACAGAAAAATTGAAAACAAAATTGGACAAATTTTATCCCAAATACAGCCAGAGCCAGCAAAACCGCCTGCTGCTGTTCCGGCGCAACAGCAATTTCAGCAAGCAAATGAACCAAACTATGATTGCTAGCAACAACATCAATATTGAAGAAATGGCCATTACTGAGTTTTTTTTCTTGTTTAAAATAAATTTTGTTCAAACCAATACAATCTCTAATTAGGCCTTTTTTGGTGTAAGCGTAACAAAAATTAACACAATTAAACAAAAAAACGGATTATGTTTGACATAATACATATTTTAATTTTGTTGGCATTTTGTTGGTGTAAATATGTTAGTGTTTGATCATTTTTATTTTATGGGTTTTATGAAATGGGAAAATATTTGTTAAAAATTGCAATTTTTTTTTAAATTGCAAAATATTAACTTGATTAAATTGAAATAATTTAAAATAACAATTTGCTATTATTCCGACCGATGTGATTTAATATTTCAATCGATCTGGATTAATGATAGGACTATACCTTTCCATAAATAGCTGTTAATAAGATATGTTTTTATCAGACAATAATATTATTTGTTTAATAAATTTGAAGAATTATGCAAGAATATTGTTGATTGTAAATTGTAATTAGACTAAGGTTGATCCCAATCCTTAATCTCGCCCCCAAACCTCCTTCATCTACTTGAGTTTTGAGCCAAAATTTCACCCCTCACCGCCCCAGTGACCCCACTCAGAAAATCCCAACCCCCATTCCCAGAAAATTTCTAACCCCGAAAAGTGGGTAGAGATTGACACTACCCAACCTAGACCTTGTTGAAGACAAAAGGAAATTTCAGAGAGAGGGAGGTTGTAAAGCAGCAGTTTTATTAGCTTGCAAATTGCAGGTTCGTATTTACTGGGGTTTTCACTCCTTAATCTGTGCCTTAAATTAGTTGCTACCATTGGCGAGTTTTGCAATACAAATTTTGAGTGCAAAAATAGTAAACAAAATCGTAGACAATCAGTTTAGATCTTTGGATATAATTCGAGGTACTGGACACTCTATCCTCACATGCTTTGTTTCATCCTAAAGTGAAGGATACTTCTGTTAAACTGTGTTAAAAAATTATTTTCATTAAATATATTTTCTAACTTTTTCTAAAACCCATAAAATTTGCGACTTTTTAGCTAATAATATTTTATGTAAGTAAAATACAAAATTTTATCCCGATGAGTTGCAAAAAATATCCAAAAATATTAAAACGTGCCAAAGAAAACCAAAATAAATACGCCAAAAAAAATTGATTTTTATAATTATAAAATTGATCAGAAATGACCTTAAATTTTTCAACTTTTTTGACGTTTTTCTACCAGGTCGCTCGAAGAGTTGGTGAAATCAACCTCAGGGGATGGACAAGCAGTACAGCACGTTACCGCATGCGCGAAAGAAAACAACGGAGAGACAGATAAATGGTCTGCGTCGATGAACCACAACCGATCCGACACGAGTAATCCGACTGGCAATCAGCGTGTTCATGCACCGATGCTGTCGAGATTGGAGGAAGAAGGGATGATGATGATGAATTCCTTAACTCCGAGAATTGTGAAAGAATGGGCCCAACATGTCTTGAACAACCAGCTGCGGGGACTACTCACTACTCACTCATCTTGACAATCCGAAGGAACAGATGAGGTGCAATTATTACAGTAACGACCCTAATAAAAAATTGCAAGCCCAAAGTTATTTAACTTTAACTATATTTTGAGTGGTGACTTTTGATTATTCATATAAATACTTTAAAAACTTGCTAATGAGTGGTGCCAATCATTTACTGTATCTGGCATAAAATTACACATAAATGAATACCAACCAACTTGCATAAGAACCTATTATCAAATTTTTTAAAATTAATCATTTTGTCGACAAATTGCAAAATAACGGTCGCAAAATTTTCTCGCAAAATGAAGCGGTCATCAATTTTTTGTGCAGGACTTCTGTCCAACGGATGTACTCGGTTGGAATCGATATAATTCGCCGTTTGTTGTTCATTTTTTTAATAATATTTTAAATTTTGCACGATATCCTGGTCTGTGATATTTATTGTGTCTTTCAATATTATTTTTATTCATTTTATCTTTTGAAGTATTTTACGGGTTTCAATATAACATTCATTTCCCTTTTTCTATTTTACGAACAAAAAAATACTACTAAAATCCTTGGATACTTCGGTCTTGCTCGAAAAAGGTTGACTTACACTAAACTAACATTTGGAGATTAACTGTTAAAGATTTTACATGAAATGTACGGGCAATGCAGAGTAGAAAACAGTGAAGAGTAGACAATGAATGAAAAAAAACAAGACTACAATTGAACCCTTTCGGAATAAAAAGGAACCAAAATTCAAGGGATTTGCGCCTAAAAATTGAGTTTCATCCACGATGGGTAAAATTTCTTAATTAATTGCATTGTAATTGTTTCAAAGAATCATGAACATAATGAATCAGACCAACATAAAAAAGTTTTTGATCGAATTTTTATAAAAATAAATTTGAGTTAGGCATAAAATTGGAGTCAAAACGTAAATCAGCGGAAAAACCAATAAAATAACAGAACATATAAAGTGAATTGGTTTGGATTTGGTTTTTTGATTTTTTTGATTTTATTTCTAACTTAAAATTCGTTTAAGAGTTTTTTCCTTCTTTGTTGCTATTGGTTTTGCTCATTTGCTAGCTGAAATTGCTGTTGCGGCGGAACAGGCGGTTGTGGTTGTAATGGCTCTGTCAAAGGCTGTAATTGAAATTATAGACAGTGGACCCAAAAATGGGTTATATTCAACTATTTCTAGAGTTCAGATTGATTTTTGCAGAGACTTATCAACACATTATTTTATTTTTTATTTTTTTCAAGAAATATAAATGTAAATGCATTTTTCAAATAATTTATTTCACCCAAGTATTATTTGTAATTTTGTTTGTAAAAAAACATTTTTAAGTTAATTAAAAAATTGAAATTATATAAAAAAATTGGTGAAATTTTATAAAAATTTTCAGTTTGTAAGTATTTCTATGGTTTATAAATACTCTGCTTTATCCGGCATTAATTGAGTGAATTGAATAGAATTGTATAAATGTATAGCTAGTATTGTATTTTTCACTTATTTTTTGATTTACAATGTCCAACCGATAACTGTCATCAATATCGATAACTGCCCAAAATAGCAAACGCTGGCGATTGTTTTGGCAATAGTTGGAGTTCAGAAAACGATTGTTCGATTGGCTTTCCCACCATTCCGCCCAATTTTCGGCAGCCGATCGAGCCCGAAATTCGTTCAACTCTTTC
>JAQIYK010000912.1:0-11466 GCA_034700465.1 Rotylenchus robustus | reverse complement strand
GGAAAGAGGGGAAGGGGAAAGAGGGGAAGGGGAAAGAGGGGAAGGGGAAAGAGGGGAAGGGGAAAGAGGGGAAGGGGGAGGGGAGGGAAGGGGAGGGGAGGGGAGAAGTGAAGGGGAAAGAGGGGAAGGGGAAAGAGGGGAAGGGAGGAGGGGAGGGAAGGGGAGGGGAGGGGAGCCTGTTTTGTACCGATTTGCCCAAACAAGAAGTCAACCCAGCCCAGCAGCAAAGCACAAACGACCTCCAAAAAGGGCGAGGGTGGGGGGCAAGCAACCGGACTGTACCAATCCCAGCCAGCCGGGAGGACGGAACTGACCCGTCGATGAACCAGTTTACGTATCCGTAAGTACGGGATTCACGGATACAGCAAGATTGCTTATAGAGCCCCGTACTGGTTTTCACGGGCTTTCGGGTGGCGCGTGTACTCGTGTATAAATTTCATTTCCATGATAATTCCTAAAATGGAATTTGTCACGGAACGGATGGGTGTGGATCCGGATACTTAATGGTGCACCGAACTGAACCTGCGCATCCGGATCGAAAAGGCACTATAGGAGATTTGGACAAAAAAAGGCGGAGTAAGGGGCGAGGGGAAAAACAGATGAGTGATGAGTGGAGATCATCAGAATTAAATTTTACGTATTTTTTGAATACCCTAAAAAACACTCTTTTTGGGCGGAAAATGGTTTTAGACCTTAATGCCCAGACACTTCATAAACTGGCGACAATGTGCATTATGGAACTCCCTCTCCCCCCCCCAATAATGGCTATTTGGGCAAATCACAACTCTTGCTTTTTGGTGCTGTAGAGTAGGTATCTCATTTTGGCCGTTTTGCCCGCTTAAGCCATTGCTTGTTTTGGGATACGCTTACTCTCGGCAGCTTAGAGTTGTGTTACCGTGGTGTAGTGCCCTGCTGGCCCTCTCCTCTCTTTGGTTGGCAAACTTTGCATTTCAGGCAAATTTTGGGTACTGTCTTGGCCAATTGCCCGTTTAGCGTACTGTAAAAAGCGAGGGTTGGGCATGCAAGCGAATGCACAAAGTGTGGGAAAAGAGAGGGAGGGAGGGAGGGAGGGAGGGAGGGAGGAAGGAGTGACTATCCCTCCGCCCGCCCCCCCCCCTTCCCCGAGTATCGACACACAACTCGTTCTGTTCCGTCCTCCTCCCCCCCCCTTCCCCGCCCCCTTTTGCCCTTCCAACCCGTTTTTGGTGTTCTCTCTACGATTCTGGTCCTGCTGATCAACACCAATAATGACCCCGACGCTCTTGTATTATAGACGGGTTTGTGATGTTGTGCTGATGCTGAACTGGCTGCTACTGGGCTGGTCCCCTTTCCTCTTCGAAATCGATTCGAACTGTCCCATTCCAAGCAGGGTTGCCACGGGTTGGCAAAAAGTTCGGGTCGGGTTTCGGGTTGAGAAAAAGTCCGGGTTTCGGGTTACCCGCGGCAACCCTGATTCCAAGTCTGTCCTCAGTTCAGCAGGGGGTTAGGATGAGATAATATGCTTGAACTTGCCTCTTGAAGGGTCGGTCAGGATTGTCCCCGCTCGTTCAGTTCCTTCCGCTGCTGTCCTGCTCGCCCTTTCCACATTCATCTCCTTCCTGTTCCGGCTGATGATGAAGTACGGCGGTGCCAACTTCGACCCCCACCACCGCCACCACCACCAGCCCCCTCCCCCCTCTGCCCATCCCCATCCGCTCCTGCACAACAACCAACAACAGCAGGGAGTGATCGCACCCACCAGCAGCAACGGCGCAATGATGTTCAGCGCCGCCGCCATGGAGGCCCAAAGTTCGGTGAGTTGTTTGGAAAAAAGAAGAAATCGGTGCCGAGCGGGGGAGGGGATGTAAAATTGGACAATATTTGAAGAAAATTCAAAAATACCAAAAGTGCGACAAATGTGACCATTCGATCGAAAGGACTCCATGGTGGACCGAAACTTCGAAAAAACCGAAACCGAAAAAATCCGAAAACGAAACAAAAACCGAAATTTCGGTCCACCCCTCTGGACTCCATGATGGTAATTTGAATTAGTGTGCCTGGCGGGGGGGATATCCACCCCAACCCGGGAATCCCCGACTTTTGGGGGATATCCACCCCAACCCGGGGATCCCCGACTTTTTGATCATCTCCGTCCCGAAATCCCCGACTAGCCCATTCCAGACATCCCAGATTCTTCATCCCCGCGGGGACGGGGATAAAAAATACACCCCTAAGAATGACATTTTCTAAATTTTTGAAAAATTGCGAAATTTTTAAAAAAGGTCATAATTTTCAAGTAAATTTTATCTTTTTCTGTACAAAAAAGCCAATTCTTGCAGCCCCCAAGAATAAAAAAATATTAGGTAAAAATTACATTTTTTGGATGGAATTTTTATTTTGGCAAAAAAAAAATTAAAATTGTTATTTTTTATTTTTGCAAAAATCCATCCCCGGCGGGGATCTCCCCTTCTCCGACTGGCCCGTCCCCGATCCCCGAAATCCCAGATCAGTCCATATACATATATTTAAAAACCGGTTTTTGAACCGGTTCAAAAGCCGGTTTTATAGACTTGCGTGCGAAAAATTTGTTTTTTTTGTTGATATTTTCCTAATTATTAATTATACTCAAATTTTAATTTGTAAAAAAAGAAATCACATTTTCGATACTAAATAATAACATTTTCGCTCCAAAATTGTTTTTTGTTTGTTTCGCCCAAAAATTGTTATTTTTCCATTGCAATAAATTTAGGTAATCAAAACCGCACCGCCGGGCCGTACCACCACCACCAACAACAACAACAACAACCACAACAGCAATGCGGCGGCCAACACAATGCTAATGGACTTTTCGCCCAAACAGGAGCCCATCGATCTGGCACCGCTGACCAACCCCGGCCATCCGTGTCTACAGGTTTCGTATCTTAATTATAATTAGCACATTCGCAATTCGATTCAATTCACACTTTTTGCCGACAAAATTTGTAGAAGTTCGAGTTAGAATATGGGTGACGATGGATGGGAATTGGGAATCCATTTAAGAATTCCCACTCGTCAACTTTTTCTTCCCATCCCTCCACCAATCAACCAACCAGAAGTTAAACCGGGTTTCCGGTCCGGCCCGACCAAAATCGGGCCGGAAATTTTCGGCCCGGGGCCGACCCGATTTTGGTTTTTTGGAAAATATTTTTAAAAAATTCAAATTTTTTATGTTTAAAATTATTTAAAAATTCCATTTTTTGTTTATTTAAAGCATTCAGAAAAAAATTATGTAAAGCAGCTCAAAAATAATGCCAAATATAAAAAATAAAAATCCATTAGAATATTTTTGAAGCGATTGTTTCCTTATGTTTCTTTATATTTTAATTTTCTGTTCGCTTCATTTTTTCACTCTTACAATTAGAGATTCAAAATACATTTAAAATCATTCGCTTCGAAAAATTCCTATTTAAAGATTATTTTGTCGAGAGCAATCAACGGGTTTTAATTAAAGGTTTCCAAAAAATAAAGCGGACTAAAATATTAAACATTATTAGCTAACATTATTATTAGCCAAAAATTTACTAGATAGAGCTGATCAGAAATTTTTACTTTATTTATTAATTTTCTTTTTTCCTTTATTTTTTTCTTCATTTTATTTTCAATTTTTCCCCTTCTTATTTTGGCTCGGGCCGGCCAGCGCAGCGAGCCGGCCTGACCAGGAAGGAGGAGGAGGAGGAGGGAGAAGGGAAGAGGCACTGGTGAGAAGGCAACGCAGGGAGGGGGAAGAAAATGTGTTGTTTGTTGTGTATGGCAGAAGTTGATCCAAAATTGGGCAAGAGGATGAAATTGTTGGGGAAAATATTGGTCGGTCGGTCGGAGAGGGAGTGCTGCGCAACCAGCAAAACAATTTCGGGGGTGGGAGGGGAGGGGGGGGGTGGAAAAGGAAATCCAAAGTTCGGCGACAACGTCACAAAAAGGGTTTTGATTGATTTGAACAAAAATTGGATTAATCATCCAAATTTTCCAAAAATGGGTATGAACCAACAAAAAAAATTTCTGTGGTAGACGTTTTTCGGTTAGAAAATTATAAAAATTTTGATCATTAACCATTTTTGCTTATTTCTTAAGGACCTCAGCAAAATGCCAAGCAACGCGGTCCAATTGCAGGACTACTACATGAACGCCTCGAGTAGCACGTCCAAAGGGGTCTACCCCAGTTCGGTGGTCGGGCCCACTTACTACGAATACCTGAACGTCGGCTCGGCCGCCTACCCCAGTGCCCAGACGGGCTCCTCTACTGCGTCAGCACTACTCCAACCGCAGACAGCTGCTGTGGTTGCATTGGGCTCCCAACAACATCTGCAACATCAGGCAAGTGAAAAGTACAGCTCGAACTTCTAGGAGTAGTACCTGTTTAGTTGGTCTCATTTTTTGTCAAAACATTATTTGCCCTCGGTAACCTAGACCAACCGATAATATACAAACTACAAACCTTTCGAAAAGTGCCTGGTTTTGGTACAAATCCAATAAACTGAACAATTCTCTTCTAAAATTTCTGTACCTTGGTTGCTTGTCGAATTTGGATAAAACTAACTTTTGATGAAAACCAATCTCCTATCTTCCCAGGTTATTAGTTGCCTTTGGTTCTGTCTGTGTTGACGGATTTTTCACTCTTTTTACCTAAATTTTTGGAATACTTCCATCGACAGGACTGGCCTTATATGACTTATTCGGCCACTGGACTGCACCAGCAACACCAACAACAACAACAACAACAACAACAGCAGCAACTTCAAGCCATCCAACAGCAACAACAATCACTAAGCCAACAACAGCTGAACGGGTATCTTGCCGGGCAGTTGGAGGTAGCCGCCGGATGCAGCGGTGGCCAGTTGGTGAGAGTAATGAAAGAAAGAATAACCATAGGCTTATTTATCAAGCAGGCAATAGGCCACTCTTTTTTCCTTCCATAACAATAAGCCACTTTTTAGAAAAACTTTAAATTTTAGCAAGTTCGAGATATTTATTTATTTATTTTTACTACGAGTTCTACACCTAAAAATAACTAAAGAGGTAAATATGTAAAATATTTAAAAAAATAAACATCACATAAGAAATGGCTTGTGGGCATGTTAATTAACGAGGGGGCAAAAATTGATATGTTTTTTTGCTTAAAAGGCCATTTTACTCTTTAAAAAGAAAAAAACATATCGAATTTTTTGCTCCCCATCCCACCTTCCCCCTACAGTACCGAGAAATGTCATGGCACCAATTCAAATGAGTGAAACAGTCACTGATTTTTCGCGAAGGTGGTGTCCAGTCTGGATCACCAACAACAGCAGCAGCAGAGACTGTACAAAGGTGGTGGAGGTGCCGCCGTTGTGGACGGAGCAACACTGGCAGCTGCTGGTGGTCTGCTGTCTCCGGTTGACTCGGGCATCGGGCCCGAGCTCTCCTTGCTGGAGCACGCCAAACAGGTCCGGAGCTTTAATAATGAATTGTTAGTGTGTCCTATATAGAGAGCGGCATTTTCGGATATCAAAATTTGATATCAAACTATTTGATTCAAATTTGAATTTGATATATGTAATTTGATTCAAAAATATCAAATTTTGATCAAATTCTTCCAGAAATTTTTGGAGCCATTTTTTTGGTATGCAATTGCGAAAAATTAGGAATAAATCAATAAATGATGTTATTTTGAGCAAGAAAATCAATAAATGTAGTGAATAGGAGGCAATGCACGGTTGAGAAAAATGATCATTTCTGCCTTTTTCGGACCAATGTTCATTCTACGAGGTCGTAATTTTCTGATCATTTTTTAAAGTGAAAATCGAAAAATATTGCGGCGCACACATGCGCCGCGAAAAATTTCAATGATTTCAATGACATAGAAATTTTTGGATAGAAATGTGCGATTTTCTGGGAAATTGTGTCAATTTTTAGTGCCGTTTTGCCAAATTTACTGATAAATTCTTAAAAACCCAAAAACCTGGCATTTTCCTGGCAAAAATGCCAAAATCCTGGCAAATGCCAGGAGAACCTGGTAAAATCTCCACCCTGATTAGACAATTATACAAAAAATGTGCAAAGAGGCAACAAATTTTTTTTGTTTTCATTCATTTTCCGACCGTAAAAATTTGATATTTGATCAAAATTTGATATTTTTTCATGCCTATATCAAAATTTGATATCAAATCATTTGATCAAAATTTGATCAAATCCCGGATTCGTCCGCTCTCTAGTCCTATATCCTTATAATTCCTATTCATAACTGTTGATAGAAGTCAGCCTCGCATGCTTGCATCGACTTCTCTCTGAACTTCTTATATTAGACATACAGGGCTTTTGTGGGCCTAAACATTTTACGGGGTTAACCAAACCCTTTCTTTTACTGCCCTTATTTTTTAAAAATTATTTGATTCTTTGGAAATTTCCGGAATTTCCTCAAGCAGCTGCATGAGTTTTTCGCTCCCGGTTCTTCGCTGTCCTCCGCTGCCGTTTTGCTCCCCTCCGCCGGCCAACAGCACCACCACCACCACCAACAACAACAACAGTCCGGCTCCTCCTCCCACCAATCGGTGATCCATCTACAACAGCAGGACATCATCGGTGTACAGCAGCAAAGTCACCAGCAACAACAGCAGAGGGCACAACGTGACTACCACAGCAGGAGTGGCGGGGCAGAGTCGGTATGAAGGGCGGGTGTTTTCATTATCAAAATGCCAAAATTTCAAATTTTTCCGCGGCGCCGCATTGTTTTAAGATTTTACTTCTAAAAAATGCAAATTTAACAAAAGTAATAAATTCTTTAAAATTTTCCTTAATGACTCCTGTCAGCACCGTCGTCCACTCCACCTATCAATTTTTAAGTAATTTTTGTAGATTAAAAAAACAATTCTTTGAAAAACATTTAAATTTCCTAAGCAAAAATAAAGTTTTATCAATAGAACTTTTTAATTTTCTTGATGAAATGTGAACAATTTTTCAAAAAATTTCCCGGCAGCATCTATCGGCACTACCGGATTACATTTTTTCAATAATTATGTAAAAGCCTCGTTTCCAGTCCAAATTGCTCAAACATATAATGGATGTTGAAAAAACACCAATTGATGCAAATTTTTGTTTGATTCGCAATGTGTCCTTATTTTTGACCTTAAAATCTTATTTTTTCCCTTGTGTGTCCTTATTTGAAATTTTTTCGATGGACTCTCTGGTTTAAAGGAAATAATATCTATAATCTATCATTCTTTACAAAATTGCATTTTCAGAAGGAACAAATATTTTGTTTAAAAATCTTTAGCATTTTTTGGATTGTTTTTACTTTTTTTCCTGCGGACTCAAGGCTATTTCGAAAAAATTTCGGTGAAATTTACATTTTTCGAAATCGAAAAAAAATCGAAATCGAAACGAAATAGAAAAGTTTCGACTTACCTCTTTTATTTACCTAATGTAAGTAAGGGGTGGGTCATACTTGCGCCGTACGATCGACGATTGAGGGGGGGGGAGGGGTGCAAGGTCCTTTATGCAAAATAAACTATAAAAACGTTAAAAAATTGCATACATTTCACCCCAATGTTTAGTCCCACCATCGGGAGTCGCAGCATCGTGAACAATCACTTCCCATTGTGATCCCTAAGCTGGACAATCCGCTGGGCTTCCAATACACCCTCGAGGCACCCATCTCCACGTCCATTCGCAGGGAAGACGACCGGATGACCTACGTGAATAAGGCAGTAATACTTCGAGTTTATTACAATTTTAGAATTGTGTAGTTCAAATTTTGGTGAAATCTAAAGCCAAACTTCACATTCTGTTTCGGGACAGAATTTTAATTTGGACAAGAGAATCGATGTGCCCAGGCCCGTATCCTGGATTTTCGCCCAGGATACGGGCCTGGATGTGCCCACTTCGCAACAATGTTGTATGGATAAGATACATACAGTGAAATTCAAAAATGGTCAATTTTTCCTAATAAAATATGGGAATTGTTTTGGTTACTAAACGTTAGTAGAAAGAAGCTTGTTTTGTTGGATTTGGATACCTATTTGCTATTGTTAACTTCGCTGCTTTAGGGTCAATTTTACACCATCTCCTTCGACTACCTTCCCGACATGCATTGTCCTCTCAAGGGTTCAACAGTCAGGGTCAGTGTCAGACTAGCACAATTGGATTAGAAACTATTTTTCTTTTTCAATTTTTGCTCGAAATATTTTTTACAACTTTGTGCAACATACTATACTACGTACTGAACTTTGACATATAATTTTTTAAATGTTCGCAAATCTTTACCAAATTTTGTCAATTTGAACTTAAATTTTTTTCACCGAAAGTTTCCCTTCCAATTTTCCAAAAATGGAAATAATAATAATAATACCGACCCCTTACTTTTTTTTACAA
The DNA here is from genome assembly GCA_034700465.1 of Rotylenchus robustus. NCBI lineage: Eukaryota > Metazoa > Nematoda > Chromadorea > Rhabditida > Hoplolaimidae > Rotylenchus > Rotylenchus robustus. The sequence continues at coordinate 3,108 of JAQIYK010000912.1, read as the reverse complement.
TTTTTTATTTTTCAAACATTCGTGCAGAGTCAAGTGATGGTCGTGTTCCGGGAGGACAAGACATTTGAGGAGGAGTTGCGCACCTGGCTGTTATGGCACAAACGGCAGCATTCGCACAAGCAACGAATCATTGAGGTGGATGCGAAAAATTCCATTGGGGCCATCGGTGCACAATTTGACGAGATTGCGCACAACGCCGTCCAATTCTGCTGGAATCCGGCGGAACAGCCAGGGCCCAAGGTTGTTGTCGGCGAAGTGTCGGGTGGGATGGAAATTCATTGAACATTTTGGGAAAGATTGAAATTTACGAAAAACAAATTGGCAAAAGTAGAGAGGGTAAACTGAATTTATACTGAAACATTTTGCTGGTAGGTCAGCATAGCAGTGCAGTGTCTGTCCACCGACTTCTCCACTCAAAAGGGCGTCAAGGGACTGCCACTGCACATCCAAATTGACACCTTCGATGATCAGGCAGACTCCAAGCTGCCTTTCCACCGGGGCTATTGTCAGATCAAGGTGTTCTGCGACAAAGTGAGTCATGTGGGCTGCAGTTTAATTAAATCAAAAATCCGAGGCCTAGACCCCTACTAGGGTGGGGAGTTCTGAAAAACATTCATAAATTAGAATTCTGATTTCCAACCTCTCCGGATTTTCGATTTATTGGTAACTAAAGTGACCCTTTGTAAGTGTGTTATTGACACCTTGTTTTTAATTTGTTTCATTTTTAATCCCTTTTTTCCTTCGCATATTAGGTACCGTATTTCCTCTAATAGAACCCCCTCCATTTGAACCCCCTCCAATAGAGCCCCCATGGGAGTGGGAATTTGTTCTATATTTTCGAGAAAAAATTGTTGTGTCATATAAAAATGACAAAATTGGACTAATTCCCATCAATTTTTATAGTTTCGATAAAAAAAAATTGTACAAATTGTCAAAATTCCAAAGAAAATCGCACATTTTTGATTAAAAAGCCAATTTTTGACCAAAAAATCCATACTTTTTGGTCAAAAAATCCAAAATTTTCCCCTTTATTTCCCTTCATTTGAACCCCCTCCAATAGAGCTCCCCCGGGGGTATTGAAAAATAGAACCCCCGGGAGTTTTATTAGAGGAAATACGAAATATCTACCTAATCACTCCCAAATGGCAACAACCCAATCTGCTGCCGTGTTGTCTTTTGTCTGTCTGTCTGTCTCTCTCTCTCTCTCTCTCTCCTCTCTCTAGCTATCTCTCTGCTCTCTCTCTCTCTCTTCGTCCCTCCCTTCTCTCCATTGTGCCTTTTTCATTCGATGTCCACCATTCGACAGGGTGCGGAACGCAAGTTGCGCGACGAGGACAAGCGGGCGGACAAAAGGCGCAAAAACAACACAAACAGCACAGGTCAACCACAAAGGGCCGGGTCCACTTCTTGGTCCCATTCACATTCCCATTTTTGGCCAATGGGGGATGGGCTGATTAAATAGTTTACCGACATTTGCGCCCCCGTGACCATAAAACTGTTCAGAAATAGGATACATCAAAAGTCACTGTGCTTTGGGTTTCAAAAAACAAAAACGGCTTCGAAAAATTTTAACCAAAAAGGGTTTATTGGCTATTTTAGTTACAACTTGCGCAAATTGTCCAAACGGAGTTAACTTTCATGCTTGCTTTGCTATTATAGTTGTGTTGGTGCTGTCCCTCTGAATTTTGCTTCTTTCCCATTGCTTTTTGTGCTTTTGCCATTCGTCGTCGCTTTGTCGTCCTTATCCTTCCTTTCCTCCCTCCATCCGTTTTTTTCTGCTTTGCATTTTGCCGATGCTTTCCTTCCTTTTCGTTCATTCTCATTCAAACTTTTGTTTTGTTCTCCATTATCCATCTTCCGATGGACATTTGCCACACTTTTCTGACTGCTTTTGTTATGTTTTGCTTGCTTATTATAGGGCGCCAACCGCAAAATGTTGCACGAGAATCGGAGAGACGAACGTCGCCGAGGAGGTATTTTATGTTTTGCTTCCTAAAATGGCAGTTGAAAAGTCAATAAATTGTACCAACACTTTCTTGACATATTCCACTGATTAACGGAGGACGCACCCCCTCCCATCTCCCCCCCCTCCAAAAACCCATTTTTACAGAAAAAACACCTAAAAATCGACTTTTCCCCCTCTTTTTCTTTCTTTTTTTACAAAAAAGGTTGCCAAAAAATTGGCCCAATTTTTCCTCTGTCCCTTCCGAAACTTGAGGATAGTTACGCACCCACTGGAGAATAGGCCAAATTTGCAAATAATCGATCATCAATTTTGAACACACATTGGTTGTTCTCTAACCCGTCCGCAGCTTTCTTTTTGCAAATCAGCTGCTTATCCGATATTTATCGAGACTCGGATAATATGTACATCCATGTTCCACAACACTTTGAGCATTTTCATTTGCTCCATCTCCCCAGCCCATGTTCCCGATTCCCGCTCAGGCTCTCAACAACCCTCATCAACCGACACCAATTCAGGGAGCAGCGGCGGTCGGAAGAAGATGGAAGGCGAGTTCCACGAGCCGTGTGAGCGCTCCCAATTCTATCACAGTGCGGACGTGGAGCGGCCGGCGGCGCTGTTCATCCCCGGCGACGACTACTTCTTCGACACTGCCTCCATTGGCTCTTATGACGCGCTCTCGGAGCTAGAACCGCAGCCTAAACGACCCCGTCCCTCGGAAAGAAGTGGGTTTTTGAATGTACTTTAGTCCATCTTTTACAAAGTTTTAGGCTTTTTCGGCTAAGTTTCTGCAGTATAAATTTTCAAAATCCTTTCAAAAAAAGTTTTGAGAAATTGTTTTCAAGAAAAAGTAAAAATTTCAAAAATTTGGGAATGGGTCACTCAGGGATGGACCGGATATCCGTTTTCCGGGTTTTTTTTATTAGCTCCGTATCCGTTATCCGTAAAAAACCCGGTATCCGGGAAAATACACCCCTAAGAATGGCAAATTTTTTAAATTTTTTGGTAAGTTTTAATGAAAATTTGAAGGAAATTGCCCATTTTTTGCTCAAAAAAGTCAATTTTTCCTCTAAAATTTGATTATTGCTGAACAATGAATTTTATTGTAAATATAAAAATTGGATCAAATTTGATTTAAAAAATTT
>JAQIYK010000911.1:0-11483 GCA_034700465.1 Rotylenchus robustus | reverse complement strand
CGCCCATTCCCCGCCCCGTCCCCGTTTTTTTTCGGCGCGGGGGGGGAATTTGGCCAAAAATCGCCTTCCCCGGGGAAATCCCCGGGGGGGGGGCGGGGCCGGAGCACAACCCTATTTAGAGCTAGCTACATTTTTGTTGTTTATTTTTTGACTTATGATTATATGACACTTTTCTCCTCTTCCCCTGAATTTTTTAAACACATTTTTCTATATATATGAACAGAAGGATGAATTGGCGACGAATGAAGAAAATGATAATGTGCAACAAGCAAAGAAGCCGAGAAAAGAAGAAATTGCAGACCTTTTGAGGTTGGAGGAAGACGAAGAAAAGCCGGCGAGCAGTAACGCCGACGAAGAGTATGTACACAATTGTAATAAAAAAATTAAATCAGGCCAAAGTTGAAAAATCAATTTTTCTTCAGTTCAAATAATAATAATCACAGATTTTTTCGCTAAAAATAGCTTCGCTTAACAGCCAAAAATGCATTCCTAAAAATTGATTTATTAGTGAGTGATACACGATATACCCTTAAGAATATGACCTACGAAAAATTTTCTGGTTACCGGCCTATTTCAAATTTACATACTATAAATAATACAGGCCAACCAATGAGCCAAATAAAGAAGAAGAAAATGAAACAACATTTGTTCGTGTGCAAGGTGAACTGGTGAACATTGAAGAAATTGATGAAACACTGCTCGCGAGGATGAGCGAATGTAAGCTTTTTCAAACAAAAAACTTGTATTTATAATGATTATGCATCGATTTAGCGGAAAAAATTGATTATTACGAGCGAATGCAAGGAGCATATGATGATGACTACTTTTGATGTTCAAACTGCGATTGAATATTTGTTGATTTTTGTTCTCACAGAAATTACAATGTTTTTTATTGTGCGATGGTTTAAGTTTTTCCCATTTCATAGGATGTTTATATATCAAATTAAAATGTTGTAAGTTATGCATGTTTTTAGTTTTTTAATATTACCTTGTTTAAAAGTTCAAATTAAAATAATTGCATATTTCATTATATTATTATATGTATTATGTTATTATTATTATATGAGATTTTAATTTTTCATATTTTAAAACATTTTTAATCATTTTTAACTGAATAATCAAAATAAAGCATTAAATGCACAACAACGATGTCCCAAAAGCAGAACCAAGCCAAAGCTGAATTTGATTTTGAAGCACAACCGGGTTTGGATGCATAGTAGGCCGTGCAAATAATGTAACTAAATATTTTGCAGGAAGTGGCGAACTGACGATTAGGACCGGCGAAGTTTTGACGATTCTCAAGGAGGTACCTAATTTTGTCCAGCAGGCGGGGAAAAGGCACAAGCCCGTAGCTACCCTCGGAAGAGGGGGGGGAGAATCAAAAAATTTTGACGACTTTTTTATTCGAGCCGAAAATTCGATTTTTAAGGTGTATTTTTAATATCGTACAGGTCTTTGGGGGTGTATGTTAAGTTTGAAATTTTGCAAAACAAATTTTTTTGGGTTTTCGCTTCAAAAAAATAAAAACGGTCAGAAATCCCTTAAAAAGGCCAGAAATGACCTCAAATGTGCTTTAAATGGGTTTAAACCACTTTTTAAGTGGTTTTAAACCATTTTATTTTTTAAATTTCGATTTTTTAGCCAAAAATGCTTAAAAATGGTCAAAAACCCATCTTTTTTAATCTTATTGTCATATTAATGCGATTTGGTGTGTTGAAATGGCATTTTGCATGATTTTTGAGGGTTTGACCAAAAAAGGGGATACAAACCCGACAAGTGCCGTGAAGTTGATCTTCCTCTTGTACAAGAATTAGTATAACTTCTGATAATTACGTAAAAATAACGGTTTAGCAACTTCGTTTTGTATATTTATACTGGATACTGGCCAATAAGAAAAATGTAGAAAAATATTTTATACAATTCACTCTTATCTCTTATCGTAGAAAAAATAAAAATTATCGTAGAAAATGTATAAAAAAATAAAGGGAATCGAAGGCGGATGGGTCGAAGGAAGGAATGCGAAGGGCAAAGTGGGTCTGTTTCCTGCCAGTTATGTAAAGAAAATTCAACAAAACGGAAATGTGAGGACGGACGAATTAGCTTCGACATCCAGTTTGGGCGCTGCTGGCATCCATTCGCATCAATCCGATCATAGCGTAAGAATTTTTAAATTTATGGAAAAATTAAAATGAATTTATAATAAAAAAAATTTAAAGAAAAATTTGGTTCTATATCAAAAAAATAACGTGTTTTTCCCCATCAGTTTTTGCAGTTTGGTTTTTTGTTTTAATCCCATTTTTCATCTCGTTAACACATTGTTGTCTTTTTGTACCATTTTATGATGATGATATATATTTTCCTGGTTTTCATCTCTTTTCCTCTCCCTCCCTTTACTCAATTGCATCATCCGTCTCATGTCTTCTTCTGGCCACAACCCAATTTGGCGAAAACAGCGAACGGAAGTGCGCTTGGAGGACCACGCTCGCTGCCCCGCTTTTCGGCGATTAACTTCCTTTTCCATCGACTTAGTTTTGGTAGGGACACACGAATTGGCCAGCTTATAACTTCTCTTTTTATACACTTCTTCTTGTCCTTCCCAAATGCTTATACCTAATTTGTAACTCCTTCCAAATATACGAACAGCTCTATTCAACTGCTTATGTATTAAATTCAAAATAACCAACTCCACAACACACTCACCAACTCCATGCTGTTCACATCGTCGTTGCGTCGGGGACTGGAGAAGTGTTCCAACCAATCCTCCTCCTCCAATGACCGCGACATAAGTGCGCGTCGGCGTTCCCTTCTGCTCCGCCGGCACACTTGTTCAGTGTTGGATCCGGCAAAATTGGCAGCGCGTACCGCACTGTTGGTGCCCCTCGGGGATCAACCGGCTGTTATCAAATCTCTGATGACCACCCCTCGGGGCAGCATTTGCATTTTCGGGGTATTTAGCATTCTGAAGAAGCAGAGTTATCGCCAATTTTTTTTCTTCAAAAACTGATTTCGAAAAGTTAAAATGCGATAATTCTGTATGATTCGGCACAAAACATTCATTGCATAAATCACAGCCTCCACAATCTGTACTCCGACGTTCCGCCACCACGAGAAGACCGTCGCGTTCACTGTCCAGAGCTACAGTCACCAATGTTGCCAAACAAGTTGCACTGGCAACGCTTAGCCCGGCTTTATTGGTTTTGGAACTGTTCAAATAATAATAGTTGATAAATTGTGGTGTCGTGACTGCCCTTGCATTCTATGATAAATGGAAATACTACACACATACTGACAGTATGTATACTGATCATTTCTTGTCCATTGGTTTGTTTTTCTGGTCATGCCGTTATCTCCCTTTATCACTGATGAACTGTTTCTTCGACTATTGGTTTCCTCTGTTTTATCGGTTTTCTTATCTCAGCTCCGTAGAACAAACTCTGCTTCAGTCCCTAGCCTATCATCCTAGACATCGCAGAATGGAGTTAAAAAACAAATTCTCTGAAGATAAATCAAAAAATCAATTATTTAAAAAAGGTATTTTGCTGTTTTTCAGAATTCCGCGCCTCCGCCCACCGCTCCTCCGCCACTGCCTCCATTTTCCAGCACCGCGCATCCTGCTCCATCAACGGCGCCATCGTACGCCCTTCCGCCCGCCTTTGATCCGCCGCATCACCACGCGGCACCGCCCTTTTCCGCAATGAAACAGCATCAGCAGAAGTCAACCGTGACGCCACCTCCACTGCCTGGCTTCGATGCTTGGGACAATCCGGAAGTTGCACGTATGTTTCACAAATAATGAGAAATTCAAAGCATTATGAGAGAATTTGTCCGGTTATTTAAATTCGATTAGCCGAAAGTTTATTTATAAACAAGCAACTTTTATTGCGTTTTTTTGCCTTTCAATCCCATCATTTCTGAGATTTTTAGAAATTTTTTTAATTTAAAATTGTCTTGGTTTCAGCATCTTATGTTTCAAAAGGAAGCCATGGCCAAGTTTCCGGAAAATCAGAACAACAGGATGATGATTTCGATGACGATTGGTCTGATGAGGACGAGGAAGTAGCGGTAAATTTTAAATACATATTTCGCCACCATGGTATAAATAACATAAAGATGAGGTTGTAAAAAAGCTAAAACTGAAAACCAAAAATTTTTGCGCGAAAATGCTGGCGGCCATTCGGAGGCGGCAAATGGTCGCCAACCATTGAGGGGTGTTGCCGAAGAAGGCGACGAAACGACCGCATCGGAAGCTGAGGGAAGAGCCATCGGCGGATTTAGAGGACAAAAGTCACTGGAAGTGCACAGCGATCTTGAAGGCACTGAACCGCAACAGTCGCCATCGAAGGGCGGTACTGAACAACAGGTTGAGCAGAATGGTGATGTTGTTCTGTTTGGTTGGCTGCCTTCTTGACTTCTTGTGGTGTTGTGGTTGTCTGGTTGTATAATTTCGACAAAAATTAAATAAATAGCAAAAGGTTATTGCCAGTTGCGTCAACTTCTCGTCATGACTTGTATTTTGTTATTTCAATAAAAAATTTATTCGTATCTAGTGTTTGGTTCAATTTTTCTTTAAAAACATCACTCGCAAATTTATTTACTTTTCTTTAGGAGTTCACTAGCGCGCATTCCTTTGATGCTGGCGAAAGAGGCATGGGAACTACCGTTCGAAGCAGCTCATCGGGCCCGGATGTCTCATCGATGTCCGGCCAAAAGCACTCAATGGCCGCTGGGGGAACATCGAGGATGAAGGTGGGTGATGACGCATGGGCTGGTAAACGTTCAAGATGATCAAAGATATGGAATATTCAAAATCAGAGCATGATTTTATGTGACCACAATCCAAATTTAAAAACCACAATCCAAATTTAAAAAGCATGTTTTGGTTGGATATATTTAAAATAAATCTGTTTTGGACTCTAAAAATGATTTTTTGACAAATCATGTCATCTTGCTATCCTGGTGAAGCGGCAATTGAGGGCGTCATTTATGTACTCATTTTTAGAATATCAACAGGTGCTGTTGACCCCTTTCTATTTGAATCTGTGCTGAACCCCAGCTTTTGCCAGATTTTCCAACTTTGTGAAGACTGGCATGGAAGCGTACATTTTGGCCAACACAAAGTTTAGTAGTCAGCCGGCAGACCGACACGAAATTGTTTTGGTTGGTTAAGGCTTAATAATTGTTAAATTTATCAAACTTATATTTTTCAATTAAGTTATTGCAAAAAATGCTGGGAGAATTTCTTGTATTTTTTTTGTTAAATTTATAGGCAGGATCTCAAGTTCGATGGCAAACCCAGGCTGATTACGGCTACACATGCATGGTCACGAAACCGAAAAAAGAATCCAAGCTGAAGGGCCTAAAGGTGCTGTGAATTGCGTTTTTATTTTTTTCACCTTTTTTGTTAAGAGTTTTATTGCGTACAGTCTGACCTGTTCCCAAACCGGGATCATGGTATCGAGGCGATACAAACATTTTGATTGGCTTCATGAACAGCTGGCCAACAAGTACTTGCTGATTCCAATTCCACCGCTACCGGAAAAACAAGTTGCAGGTACATAAGTTAAATAATTTAAAAAATTGACTAAATGTTATATTAATAGGTCTTTATGAGGACGATTTGATCCAACATCGCCGTTCAATTTTACAGCTGTTTGTGAACAAAATTTGTCGTCATCCTGTCTTGAGTCAGGTATTACATAATAAGAAATTGATGAAAAATTTTAATAAAAGTGAAAAATGTCACCACAGGCGGAAGTATGGCGTCATTTTATGAGCTGCACAGATGAGGTAAAAAAAATAACAATTTTTTTAAAAAATTTATAAAATTTTTTAAATTATGCAAAAAAGCGAAAAAAAATGACATGGGCGAAAAAGGAAGGTTTATACCAATAAATAATAGTTTTTTTTAATAGTCTCGTTGGAAGAAGGGCAAACGTTCAGCTGAAAAGGACGAATACGTTGGGGGCAATTTCTTCAATTGTGTCAGCGCTCCGAGTCAACAATTGGACTTGGCCAATTTGTTAGTTTTGCACATTTTGTTGAGTTTGATAATAATTTATCATGGATTTAATTGTGCAGAGAGAGGCAAGTCGAAGTGTTCGCCAGAAGTTCGCGGAGTTTGGAGGAGAGTTGCAGGGGGTTGTACGAACGCATCACCGACACCCAAAAGCGACTGATTGGACGTAAGGGTTAAATTACTTGAATATATATTTTAAACGCGGTAAATTTAACATCGATTTTTAAGCGCACAAGCTGGGCTGGCAAAAGCTGGGCCAAGCCTTCGATGCAATTGGCCAATCGCTTGAAATAGATCAATCGCAACGTGAGTCGAATAATCCAATCAAAGGCTTCACGAAGTTTCTGGGCTGATGTTTTACATTTCAAGTACTTGAAAAACTTAGGACTTAAGAATCAACTGATTCAAAAAAGTCTTTTTTTGCTAGATTGGTCATATCTAAAAAGGCACAACGACGTCAATATGTTCTAGATCTTATTATACTAACTTAATATTCGCTTTGTTTAAGCAAACAATCCGGTGAAAAACGCGATAAAGACGAGCGCTCATGTGTTGCACCAAATTGGCAGCCAACACGAGGAACATGGCAAGAAGGACATGGAACAACTGTTGGACTTCCTCTACGTGACCAAGGGCCAATCCGCCTCCATCCCGGACACAGTGAACATTTTGAAGGTACAACAACAAAGCATTCGTTCGAAATTAAATTTTCAAAAACATTGTTTTAGACTGTTCTCACGAAAATGCGCGAAAATGAGCGTCTTCAGCAGGAGGGAAAAATTTCTGCAGCCGATGCGGAGGCCATTCGAGGTCGAGTTGATGTTTGCTGTTACGCTATGTGAGTACAATTTGCTTACGAATTTTATTTTTTCACTTTTTGATGGTTTTACAATATTTATTTCCCATTATTTAAATACAGGCTAGCCGAAGTGACCCATCAGCAGGATGAAAGAGACCTGGACCTTTCGGTTGCAATGGGCGCATTCTTTTGTAAGACAATTAAAAAATAATGTACAAAGTATTTTTTCTGATTTAAATTTTTAAATTTAGCTCAACAAGCTGCGTTCTACCATTCCATCGGGAACCAGTTCACCCAGCTGGCGGCCCTGCACAACAAACCAAAATGAGCAAAAATGGGAGCGAATCGCGACAAAGCATGTGTTCCGGGATTAACGGCTTCATTCAGATTAGCCAAATTTCTTAAAAATTGAATATTTGCAAATTTAACCATTTGTCTGTCTATATATTCTCACGCACTTTGTTCAAACAATTCGAGTTTCCCACTTGACAATGTAATGGATAGTTTCTTCTTTTGGGGTTGTCGCAAAATTCGGATTTTAAACTATTTTATTTCAGCCATTTGATTTATTTTGTAAAAAAATTCCAAAGTTTGGTGAAAAGATTGCTTATTCAAATAATGAGCATTTTGGTTTAAATTTTTTAGATTTTGAGTGTTGAAAATTTGTTTTGCCACGGCCCCGGTTTCCATCCTCCACACCAACTCGTAACTCGCACGGCCATAAGGACTCATTCGACTGTTTGACAGTGATGCCCTCCCTGCTTGATCATTGTGTTGGTGATCACCCACCACCCTTCATCCCCACCAAAAATGGACTACAATCACCACACCACCAATTCCCTCCCCCCACACACATTTCTCCTCATCAGATTCCATCCCATAAGTCATAATGTACGCGCTTAATATGTTAATTAATTGACCACTGCAATACCAACTAACTATAACAAGCTATAAGTGAGTATTATGTACCATAATAATAATTGCCAATTTAGCATTTTGGACGAATGTGTAAAAGGAGACGAGCTGGTTGGTCCAATTTTTTACTTAAGTTTTGTTCCTAAAAATCCTTAAAGAATATTTTCCCGAACATATTTCTACGAGTCCATTCAAAAGAAAAAAAAATTTAAAAGGAAATAATTTATGAAAAATTTTGGCCAATTAGTACGTTTGGCACATTTGTCCATTTTGTCAATTCTTCGCATTATTCCATTCGTGAAGTTGTGCTTGTATTGTCATTTTACTTATATATTCATTCGCTTAATAAAATATTCGAAAAGTGTGAATCATGCAAAGATCAGATTTTGAATCGAAAAGTAGGCCGATTTTGATAAATTGGCGGAAATCGAAGTCAGAGAATTTTTCATTATTTGACTCTTTTTCTCAAAAATTAACTTAAAACTAGGTAAGGAATATTACGTTTATATTTTGGAATAGTTTAAAAAGTGAAAATAATTAAAATTAATTAATTCCAAAAAGCATGTCCTTTTTGGTACTTACGTAGAACAAAACAGGTTGCTGTTTTTTTGGTTAAAAAATTATCGTTTCAACTCAAAATGCCTTAGTACGTGTTTTTAAACAATTAAAAAATTTAAAACAAAAGGTTTTTTTGGGGGGGTCGCTTTTTGATTTTGGAAAAGGGGGACACCCAAACCGTACTTCTTTTTATTGTCGAAAATCGACTTTTTGTCGAAAATTTAATAAAAAAAAGGAATCACGTGTTTTCGCTGAAAAAAGTAGTCAATTTTTGATAAGTATGTGATTTTTCAAGATTGGATCTGTGACTTCACATTTATCGCGCGATCAGCCAATATGTTATGACTACAATACAGTACCTGTGGATTGGATGGTGGAACGGGGAGTTAATTTGACTGTGATCATTACGGTAGGTATAGGGTGGTAATACGGTGTGAATGATATTACGGTAGTACAATTTGAGAAAATTATGCCGAACTGGCAAGAAGATCAGTGATGAGATGTTTGTTTTGGTGGTGGAGGAGGAGGAGGGAAGGACATGGAAAGAGAGAGGAGCTGAGAGAACGAGCGCAACGAGGAGACGACGAGAACAGCAGAAAATAGTACAAAGACATGCTGTTTTCCGGGAAATTTTTTATTAAAAAAGCTATAATTTCAACAGTTAAAACCCGGTAAAATACAAGTGGTCAAAACAAGTTTGGATTTTTAGAAATTTTTTCAGTTTTTTAATAACCAGTCTTCGGATCCTCCTTACGCTTTTGATGAGAAAGGGTTTTGTTTTAGTGAACACTAAAAATTGCAAGAATATACAAAGGGAGGTGGATATAAATGATAAATAATTGACATAATACAAAATACAACAACACAATAATACACCGTGGACAGACAGAGAGGTAAAAGATGATACATATCATAACCGATTTGGAAAGTTCAAATAATAAAAAATAATATTTAAGTTATTTTTGGATTTTTCCTTTATAGAACTCGGATTCGGTGTACTTTTTAGCCAAACACACCAAAATATGCTAAAAACGATCAAAAATTATGTGGTTTTCCCCATCCACTTTCATGCAAATCCGCGCTCTATACTTCACACAAAAAAAACAGTGAGGGACGGAGAGTGGGAAGAGAGAGCAAAGCTTTCTCAAGCTTGCGAGCAAGCGGAGAGCAAAGCTTTATGAGGTGACCAGATCAATATGGAAAGAAAAACAAAAGTGGCAATCAAAAAATTTCATACATTGTATGAGGATATCATTTATACATTTTCTTTTTTTTTGATTGCTTTTTTGAAAATTTGTGCATAATAACTCCGAATCCGAAAAAATTAAATAAGATGCGTAGTGGAGAATTCGAACATTGAAATGAATGGGAATTTGTTTGGCTCACACCACTTCCATCGCAGGGGAATGGTGTTGCTCTGTGGTGGTCGGCAGCTCGTCCGCCACCAGACCGGAGTCCATCGCGGCCGAGTCTTCTTCGGCGAGTCGACTTCCGCCAATTTTCGCAATTATATTTTCATGACGAACCATTTTTGTGTGGCCAATGCTAAATAGGGATCATACTATGTTAAATAATTAAGGGCCTCTGTGCGGTCAATTAAGTTTTTCCTTAAAATTTCAACAAAAAACTTTTTTGTTCAAAATGACATTATTACCACTTTTTTTTGGAAAAATTCATCCAATAATCAAATTTTGCGGACTCCAAAGATTCAAGAATTTCCCACTTCGAATTTTATTTAGTTAGGTTCCTGCTAATGAAGTCTTGATTTGTGCCTTACCATGCTTCCGCCATCCCATTGAGTTCTTCACTTTCATACACTATGTCACTGTTCAAAATTGTATTTTCGGCCCGACTATTTGCAGCTGCGCAATTTTCCTCGTCGCTTATGTTCCAATCGAAAATGCCTAAAATTTACTTAATTTTGAATTAAGTAAACAAGTCCCCACCGCTATCCATCTTCCCGCTGCCTTCCTGCTGTTGTATTTCCATCGCGGAGAGTGGCAACTCCATCATGTGCACTGGTACCTTGCTCGTCTCCGGCTTTGTCATCGACACTGTTTCAGGTTCGCCTTCGTCTTCTTGCCCAACCACCTCCTCTCGGCTCACTTTCACAGTTTCCTTTTCCGATGGATGAACAGCTCGAAGATGTGTTTTGGTCAACCAATTTGGCTCATCCACGCTTAATTTGATCATTTCATCAACAGATTCTCGCAATTTGGTCATGTATTTGCAGGATGCAATTGCTCGTGGTGTCAGACGCTCATCCAAACGCATGTTGCGACCAAAGATGGCCGAAATCAGGGGGCACATGTTGTCGGGTAAAATGTACTGGAGAAGTCCGTGAAGCATGGGCAACGTTTGGCCATGTTGGGTGTAGTGGAAACGGGTGGAGACGATGGAATGGTGTCTGAAAATTGCATAATTTTGAATTTTTAAGAGGAAGATAGGTACAAAGATGTTTAAAATTGTACTGTAATGCCATGTCGATGTGTGCGTTGAAAATGTGGTCCAATGGGTCCGCATCGATTTTCTTCACCAATCCACCACCAGGTGACGATATTTTTGCATGATAGCGCTCCCATGCCCCAGCGGAATTGATCACAAGCACTTTGTCTGCCGCAACAACAGAGGCCGACAACCAGTCGATCAGATTGGCTTCAATTTTGTCGGCATCCCAGAGATCCAACTTAAAAAAGAATGGTTTGAATAGTTTAAAATTTTAAAACACTCAAATAGTTTTAAAATACTCAAAAATTTTGGTGTTTTTTTAAAATCACGTTTCGGGTATTTATATGCTTTTTTTGGTCGCTATCCAAAGTTTTTAAAATTCCCTAACTACGTCACACTCTAATGGAAAACAAAAACAGATTAAGAAATGTCCCTCACATGGTTTGTGGATACAAACTATAAAATGTCGAAACTGGCTACAAAAAACTACAAAAGAAAGGCACTTCAATAAATTACAAAAGGCACTCTTAAAGATTGCTTTTATATTCAAAGCAAAATACAACCAAAATACTATTATATCCATCATACGTGTCCAAGGGGGGTCGCTCCTCGGACTTTCTTGTTATAATTGGTCGAAAAAGTCAATCGCATGAATTTTTCCTCTTTTTCTTTCAATTTTTCATCATTTTTTACAAATTTTTCTCAAATTTTTCGATCGCGTGCGATCGACCTACCTCCACACTGGGG
>JAQIYK010000910.1:0-11487 GCA_034700465.1 Rotylenchus robustus | reverse complement strand
GGTATGAGTGAGCCCACACCTTTGGGCTGTTCCATACATATAGGCTCATCATGGGGAGGGGCACCTTGCGGGACGGTATTCTTGGTCTAAGAATTCTCTTCCCCGCTCCAAAAATACAGACACACGAAAATTCATGATTTTTACATGAGTATTATGCATGGGATCAGTATGAACGGTTTAAGGAACACATAAAGCATTTAATTTAAATGTTTAGCGCTTAAAACATCCTTTCACTTTCCCTTCCCTTTACCACCACCACCATCAGTACAGTGAATGGTCAGAGAAAAACCTCTTCTCTCTCATCACGTCCACTACAACTCTCTCGCCCTCCTTCTATGCACCCCATCAGCACAGTGAGCGGTCAGAGAAAAACCTCTTCTCTCTCATCACATCCACTACAACTCTCTCGCCCTCCCTCTATGCACCCCTTCAGCACAGTGAGCGGTTAGAGAAAAACCTCTCCTCTCTAATCACGTCCACTACAACTCTCTCGCCCTCCCTCTATGCACCCCATCAGTACAGTGAGTGGTCAGACAAAAAAAACCTCTTCTCTCTCGTCACGTCCACTACAACTCTCTCGCCCTTCCTCTATGCATCCAATCAGCACAGTGATCAGTGAGTGGTCAGAGAAAAACCTCTCCTCTCTAATCACGTCCACTATATACCTCTCGCCCTCTCTCTATGTACCCCATCAGCACAGTGAATGGTCAGAGAAAAAACATCTCCTCTCTAATCACGTCCACTACAACTCTCTCACCCTCCTTCTATGCACCTCATCAACACTGTGAGTGGTTAGAGAAAAACCTCTTCTCTCTCATTACGTCCACTATATACCTCTCGCCCTCCTTCTATGCACCTCATCAACACAGTGAGTGGTCAGAGAAAAACCTCTTCTCTCTCATTACGTCCACTATATACCTCTCGCCCTCCTTCTATGCACCTCATCAGCACAGTGAGCGGTCAGAGAAAAACCTCCTTTCTCATCACGTCCACTACAACTCTCTCACCCTCCCATCCGTACCCCTCCCTAAATCAAAAGGAAGACTCACCCCCTGCCATGTTTCAATGCCCTCAATGTAGAGATGGCTATTGCATGAATGATTTTTGAATCAAGACAAATTAGGAAAAGTTGAACTTGATAAAAAAAATGCGAATTTATTAATTTTTTTACCAATTTATTCACAATTTGTTTCACAAATAGATCTGATGACATATTATGATCAAGTTGTTGAAGAAACTGATCAAAGGTATAGCCAAGGGACATAAAATAAACAAAACATATGCAGTAGTGTCCGCATGTTGTAGCGAGGAGGGACTGGTAAGACTTTCTGTTTCTTTTCACCCCGGGGAATGCACACAGAAAAGTGTTGGTTAAAAAGTAATGGGTTGGAAGAGACAGACTATCAAAGTAGAGGGCTGGTCGATCTCGCCCCTCAGCCATCATGGTCACCCAGTGAGATCCGTCCATGCCCTGGGGATCCATGTTCACGACCAAGGCTGCGAGATACGTCAGGGAGTGAGGACTCGGCACACGATCAGACGGAAAACACCCCCGAAAGAGTAACAGAAAGGTGTCGTTGTATGCTTTTTGTTGTTTTTGTTGGAGCTGCTTGATCCTGAGAATGGAGCGACACTGGTAGACAATCAATGAAAGCATCATCAGAACATATAGTGCAAAGACGCTCCAGCAAAAAATATGTCCGACATAATTGCCCGCTTCCGGAGCATTTTTACACAGCGCAGGGAAATGGTCAAAGGTGGACGTATAAGGATAGCCTAGGGCGAATCCTGAAGAAGCTTGGACGCCTGCCAATTTGGAGTGGAAATTGGTGAGGAGGGGGAGGACAAGGTAGTTGGTTTTTTGTGTCCCAGCCGACGTAACCACTCCTTGTACTCTGGAATTTGCTCAATGTCTGTGCCACCGTCTACAAGCAGACCCATGGCGAAAAAAGGGAGTAGAGAAAATAATAAGAAAAATAATCGGAGCATTTTCGTTGTTGTTGTACACAATTTATGCAAATAGATCAAGTGGTACAAAAGTAAATAAAACGAATGAAATGAGGGATTAAATGGCCGTGTCAGAAGAGATGATCCGATTTTTATCTAGCATGATCAGACTGTCCGCCTCACCCCTTACCACCAGCGTTATTTCTCCGTTCGGTACTGTGCGGCTGAACTTGATGCTTACAGCTGTAGATCCACTCCTGATCAGATCAAACAATCCGGCCTGATCGTCTCCGCTGTTGGTCAAATTGAAAACATAAATATAGTGTGTGCGGGCATACTGCGCGTATGTGATCACTTTGCTCTCCAGCGAGTTGGTGAATCCAACAACCTCGTTTATGTCGTTGAAGGGGCGCACATATTTTCCGTTTGCGTAGTCCAGATCGTACGGAGCCTGCGGGTAGGAACGTCCGTTGGCTACAATGCTGATCTCTCGCACGTCAAAGGGCTGAAAATTGAAGGGACTCCGGTTGCCCTGGCCGACGTAGTCGGCATTTGCCACCAGACCCATGGTGACACGACGCGGTATCTGATTCATGAACACGTTGGCGTTGAACTCGAATCGACCCTGACTGATGAACAACGACTTCATCAACGACTTCATCACCGCATATCGTGCCGGCTTCGACTCCAACTTGCGCGCTATATCCAACGCAAGCCCATCCAGCAAGGTCACCTTCTTCACATACAGCTTGAGGCTGTGTACCTCAAAGTGATAGCGGGGCACTGCTGGAGCGATCAGCACAAAATCGTCCGTGTTCGGCAAAATCTCAATGTCCACTTCACAGTGATTGATCAGGTACAGCGGCTGATTGAACAAATCCGCGTCCAACTTCACCATGAACTGAACGACGCGGCTACCGGCAAACAGATCCCGCCGAGCAATGCAGCCTGTTCCTTCTTCCAGCGATAGGCCCGTGTCTCGATAATAGCCTGCGGCATTCAGATGTGAGTCTTTGGAAGCGGTCGGGTAGGAGAGCTCGTGGGAAAAATACGTTTTGTAGGGCATCAGCATGTTCGAGTTAAACACCTCCCGCCCGTTGATGCTCATCCGAATGTTGCGGATGAACGTTTGGCCAATCATTTGGATGGGTGTCACCGTGGTGTCCGCTGCCTCCAGATTGACCAGATGCCCAGTGGCGTTCTCCTTGCGGATACGAAACTCGGCAAACAGGTAACATTTGGACAGATCAATAAAGTTCTGACTCGAGTGAATCTTGGAGTGATAGGGGTATCGGTGAGTGGGTTGCTTGGCAAAATTTCAAAGACCTTTGCCGACGAAATATGAAAAAAGTCAAGGCGGAATATGAAAAAAGTCAAGAGTATTGGTGATAGAGTTGATGCTGTCATTGTCAATTTTGTGAAAAGCCATATTTGTGGTATGAAATGGAGTGGAGTGATTTTTCTAATAGAGACCAAATGTGTCCGATCTAACGCGCTTTTTGGCTGCGATTGCTGGTTTGTGAACTAGCTTGCCGATTAGGGTGTGGTGGGGAGGTACAATGGGGCGCTTGTGTCTTGGGTATCCTCCTTTTATACTGCCCCCTCGTTTCTTTCGACCCGTGCCGAACTGCTTGTCCAATCCGCCCTTCTCCAGCACCGTGTCAATGCCACGTTTGCCTTCACTGATTAGAGTCTCCTTGATCGGTGCCCCGATCAAGGAGACTCTAACGCGCTCCAGCACGCGCTGACCTGTGTTGAGTGCCTCCGCCTCGACGGTGGTGCCAACGCGTCGCAAAATGGGGAGGATGAAGCGCCAGAGATCTCGAAACACATCGCCAATTCCTGCGCCTCCCTGGACACCCCCGATACCGTAACCTCTCTGATACGGTGGAGAGCCCTTAAAGTAGGTAAATTCTTCGACACCCCCGACGCCCATCGTTCCGTCCGTTCCGCCGCCTGATTGAACAGACGGTATGAATTCGTCATAACCGACAGTGCTCGTGTCAAACAAAATGTGAACCATTATTTGGTTTATTATTACTTGTACCAGCAGAAAAATTATAATGTGATAAATGTCAAATGTGAGTGAGTGTGAAAATTGTAATTTTTAAGAGTGAATGATCAAAAGTTTATCACCTTCCTAAAAATTAACACAATCAGCGTTTGGCCGTAGGCGAACGGGACCAGCCGTCCTCCCTCCATGGTACGCAACTCAATCTCGATCTCGCTGATCTCTCGTGGCAACACTCTGGCGTAGATTGGCGAATCGTAGATTTTCTCATGGTACTCGCCCGGGGTAGCGCCCGAGACCGACACAACACGAAGCAGGGAGCTCAACGCATTGCCGATGATCATGTTCTCGGTGAGTCCCTTTGAATAAACTGCAAAGCTCGAAAACCCGCCTCGTAAGTCACATCCGTACTTTGCAATCTCATTGTTGTGCACATTTTGCGGATTTTGAAAGCCTAACACATAGCCCAGCTGGGGCGAGAACGATAACGCACTGATTGCCGGATCACTGAACACCACCTTGAAGCGTTCAAAGTCTCGGTGATACTGGATTTGCACCGAGTTGATGAGATGCTTCAACCAATGTAACGAAGGCTCTGCCTGCGCCTTATCCTCATCAGGCTTATCGCCAAACAATATGGAAAGCAAACTCTTCCGCTTCCCATCGGCTGACGAGGAAACTTTAGGCTCCGCTGCTTTTGGAACTTTTATAACAGGGGAGGCGAAGTTGATCGGGGGCCTACGACCGACTCTTTGGCCACTGCGGGTCTCTTGGCCAGCCCAATATCAGCGAGTAGTCCCGCCGGGGTGTTGGAAGCCTTCGCCCCTTTTCCCTCCTCCACATCCTTGTTGTCTGACGATTTTGGCCCAAGGAGAACGTCCAGCACAGATTTCTTCGCGGTTGGAACAGCAAAAGGAGGCGATGGCGGACTTGCTGCTGCAGCGGGGGTGAGGGAGCGGGGCAGAAGCCCGACCAATGTCTGTCAGTAGCTTGTGGCCCTTCGAGACCGGCTTACTGGCGGAACCCGCTTTCTCTTCGGACTTCTTGTTAGACGTTTTTGGACTATCCGTCACTGGTTTCGCTTCGGAGGAGACGACGAATACTGCAAAAATTATGGCCAACAACGATAAGGATGATGAATCAAAAGAAGACCAAGACGTTTCATGGGATCACGGTTAAGACGATGACGAATGTTCATTGGAGCACGACGAGTGCTCTCAGCCTACAGGAGCTCAGGAAAACGGGGATGACGAGCCTTTATGGGGTTGAAACGGGTGTTCTGCTGCCCCTGGAAGACTACGACGATGGATGTAGGGACTGGGAAGAGGACCATCCCTATGGTGGATGGTACTGTGCTTTTCAGAGTTTCAATAGCCTTACATCTGCACACGTGTCCATCACATACACACATTAGGCCGTTTAACACGCACACATGCACCCCTGACACACGCACACGCACCCTTTACAATTTTCTCAAAATTTTCCAATTTTTTCTAAATTTGATCAAATTGTCTCTTTGTTTGCTTAATTATGCACTTTTCAGTAGAAAAACTATATCTTCTCTTCCTTAATTTTTAGCGCATTGTATTTTCACTGGAAAATTGATTCTTTACTTTCTTAATTTTGCACTTTTATTCGAACATAATCAAAAAACATTGAGTAAATAATGTACAGTTGAAAATTTGGTACAAGCATCAAGTGGGGCGGATAAATCCAAAGTCTAGCACGCAGAAATTGGGCCCCACAATTCCCTTGCCTACGAAAGGGCGATATACTTTCTTAAATGGTCCTACAGTGACTTCTCCTCGGACAATGGACGGTCTGAAGAAGCAGGGATTGACCACGGATTTTGCCTCCACTCTGCCTCCCTCCGCGAGCCGTAGCACCTGCTCCCGGAACGTCTCGTAGCACAGCTCCTGCCGAACAACCACGTCATAGCTTAACGTGATCCCTCTGAGTTTGAGCACGTGATCGATCTTGCCCGTCGCCTTGTTCCGTAGCCGGAGGCCATATTGCTTCTGAAAAAAAGTAGGAGTTATAATATGGATTGAGCGTAAAATTTTTGTGCTTACCGCGCCTCCACAGCAGTATTCGAGTATCTCCTCTTGGGGATACTCGTCCGTTAAGTCGCCAAGGTGCGGGCCGAGCTCCAGCGGATTGGCATTCTCGTCGTGACAGAAGATCAAGCTGTCCGTGTCTATAATTGCAATAAGGTCCGTAAACACAACAAATTTGTTGCTAATCTTGGACCTACCAGTGTACAGAAGCTCAGCGCCGGATCGGACGACCTTCTGCATGAGCTTCAGCAAGCGCAGACGGGCAGCACTTGTAGTCCACAAAGACAGGACTAAACATTTTACTTATTGTTTTAGTAAGAATAATTGGAAATCAATTTTACCAATGTTAGAACACGGGTGCTCCTCCACCCAGTCTCTTTTCTTCATGTAGCTGATCAGAATGTGCGTGTTGTTCAAGTTGTCGATGGCCGTGACATCGAGCGAGCGGTTGTCCAAACAATCTCCAAGCTGCTCGGGCTTGTCGGTGATCAGTGTGGTGGACATGCCAAAGTTGCGCATGGAGAATCGACCCCCTTCAACAAAAAAATGATCAAAATGAACAATAAAAACAAAATCTTAAACTCACAAAGATTATTGAGAGCAAGCTTAGCAAGCGTGCGCTTGCCTTCGTTCCGCTCAATTTTCGCCGGATCCACCTTGATCCCGAATTGCTCTTCGCACTCCCGGACAAACTGGGCCTCCGCTTCCGCATCCCCTTTGATCTCGGCGCTGAAACCGGACGCGTGGATCTTCTCCGCCATGAATTCGTTGATGTACGGCTTCAGCAGATGGTCGTCGGACTTGGTGTACTCGAGCACGCGGAACACCTTCTTCACAATGTACCCCTCGTCGAGCGCGGCGTTCAGCTAATAAAATAGTTCAAAAAATTTAGGATTATTTTGAAATTGCCTCAAAAAATACCTCAATGGATGTGATCGTGCTGATCCAGCCACGCTCAGCATCCGTGTGCCTACAGCTGTACTCAGGATTCACACCGCCTTCCGGGAATTTTTTTCTAAATTAAGATGAAAATGCTAATGATTTAAAAGAAAATCAAAAATTAGCTTACGCGCACTCAAAGCAAGTCCCAAAAACCAAGCGGTCATCGGGCATGCGGAGAGGAAGCACTGGAATGTCGATTTTGCGCGGAGGGATCACCTCCACCTTGAGGATTGCCAGCGGGTACGGGTTGTCGGATGAGCTCGTCCAGTGGACATCCTTGTTCAAAACGTGCGGTTCCGGGTGGCCAACAGGGTAGGTTGTGGAGTGACTAAAATTTTTGACATTTTATTTCGAGGAAAAAGTCAGAGATAAAAGCACTCACTTTATGTATGGGTACAATGACGTTACGTCATAGTACGAGATCTTCTTTCCCGGCTCTGGTCGGCGGAAGAGCTTCTGTGGTCCGGTCCGGCCACCCATGTACGCATCACGTATGTTGATTGGTCCTTCATCCCTGTAGCTGAAGAACTTCTTTCTCCGCTCGGCGTTAGCTTCCAGCATCTCCTTGATGTCACATTCACGCACCACCCTGACATCACGGACCTCAGGCCGCCCTCGGATGAACTCCATGCGTGCTTTGTCTCTCGCTCTCTGGGCTCCGGCCGTCTTTCCGTTGGGGAGCATGTCGCTGTCAAGTGGGTAACATCGATCGCATCCGTGCCATGCACAACCTGTCGATATTTGTATAAATTCTAAGATATTTCATTAATTATTTTTGCTAATCAGCTTACCGTCCACCTCGATCACCAGTCCGCGGTCTTCCACCCATCCGTCGACACTGTACTGTGCAAACTTCTTCTCTCCTTCCTTCCACTGGGCGGTCTGGATCTTCATTCGCTCTTCCTCGGCGATCATTTGCATGTACCGTAGCGCGAGTAGGCTCTGTTTCCGTGGGTTATCGTATCCGCTGTCCGGCACTATCGCAAGATGATCCTTTTTCAAATGGTTGGCTCTGAAGTGGCGCATACAAGCCGCTGAAATTTATGTCAAATAAATTTCTGTAGAAAATAGCGAAATAAAAAGACACTTACAAGCAATTGTTATTGACTCCCGGAGTGGGTCAATGCCATCGTGCGGTTCGTCAGAGGCTGCTCGGTCCACTTTGCCCTCATCATTGTCATCGTCTCGCTTCGACATGGCCATGAACTCGGTTCGGAAGGCGATCAGGGCAGCCAAAAGTATCTCGACATCCACCAGACAGTAGGCTGCCAGCGCCTCCGACAGGTTGAACGGCTCGTCCTTGTTCTGCTCCCACCATGCATCGAAGGCCTCCCGATCTTTTACCTTTTTTCCATCTGCCAGATAGTCTTCTTTCGCCGGGTGGATGATGCGGCCGTAGTTCTTGGGATGGTTGGCCATGTGGGGGAAGTAGGGCTTGTCGACGACGTCCAGCCCAAAGGTCTTCACAAGATCGGCAAGCTTGTTTGGCATCAAGTTGTAGGAGTCGTGGAACGTGACGACGTTGTTGGTACCGCAGCGTTCCTTCAGCACTTTCATCTCGTACATCTTGTTGCCTTTGCGGATCATCTCCGGGTTGACGCCGCGTCTGAAGAGCTCGCGAAAGACAAGTACCATGTCTGCAAAATTTAAAATTGATTTAGAGTTAATTTAAAATTAAAAAATACCAAATTTTCCACCCCAGTGGCTGAATGCGACGGACTCATATTTTTTGGGCAACTGGTAGAGCAGCCAGTCGACGAAGGCCGCCATCGGATCATCAGTGCACACCTGCTTGTCCACTGTTGTTTCTTTGAAGGGTGACTGATTGAAGGTGATGCTTCTGTCTGGACCGCACACTTCGCATTTTGCTCCGTCGCCGTGCAAGCTGCTTCGCCATTTGCCACTGGAGATGCATTCTGGACACGCGACCTTTGCTGCGATGAAATTGGGCTGATGTTGTCGGCGTTCCAAGATTGCAGGTGCATCGGCTGGTTCGTGCTGGGTGGTCTCCAGGTCGAAGCTGATGATCCGGTATGGGGCGATCTCCTTTGGCTCAATGGGTTGGATGTAGCAGCGCCTCGTTTTCGGGTGGTAGTTTTTACAGGTGTAGCAGAAGCGTTCACCGCAGGTATGTCCGCCCTAACAACGAGATATTTTAAGGTTAAACAAAAAGTTGATTTATTCATCACCTCTCTTCCTTTCTGATCATACACATCCCACACAACACCACACTTCTCACAAAGCTTGGACCTGCGACAGAAATTGGACTTGAGGTGGTGATGGTGACATTCTCTGCTTGTGAAGGTCTTTTTGCAGCCGGTGCAGTACTTGGAGAAGTTGTCGGACGGCTTGCAAGGGTACCCGGGTCCAACTCGACTGCATTGCAGACATCTCGCTCGGCATGACTTGTTGTGCTCGGAAGACCTGACGAACGGTTTTTCACACTCCAAACAGTACCGCTTCCCAAACAGTCCGCCTGCCCGCGTCACTCCGTCAAAGTGTGCGGTGTTGTCTTCTTCATCCGTTGTTCGGTAGAGCAGTATGGGGATGGTGTAGTTGTCCGCTCCATGTTTGTAGCGGGGCTTGTAGAGTCCAGATGCTTCGAAGATGAACACTTTGAAGCGGGTGCGCCCACCGTCGATGCCCAGACTGTGCCAGTAGTTGACGACCAGTGGAACCCATTTTTCAGCGTCGTAGGAGTCCAGTCCGAACGGCGCACCGATTTTCCGCATCAGCTCGTTGGTGTCTGCCTCAAACTGACCGCGTTGCCCGAAGCGGCTGTTCTTGTAGTATCCAAATTTCCATGACGGGTAGTCCATAATGTTATAGACGAATGTTGCCTGTAGCGCGTAGAACAAGCAGTGGTTGTTGTGTTTGTTGTCAATCTTAAGCATTAGCTGAGTCTTTTCACTATTCTTTAAAGAAAATTTGATCCGACCCACCTTAATCAGCGACTGAAAGTTGATGCGATGGTGGACCGGGGCCAATCGTCGTCGTGCTCCTCCGCTGATTGGCTTTGCAGGCAGTCGGCTTCGATCAACAGCTGCAACTTTGACGGTGAAAGGCTCGCCGTAGATGTTCACACCTTCCCGCTTTTTGCTCTGCGCCACATCAGTGAAGCGGTTCAGCAGCGCTTGCACAATGTTCTCGTTGAGCGGACGAACGGGCACCCAAACGTCGCCGTCCAGTAGGGTACTGCTGACGATGCATCCGAGATGAGTCGGCTCGTACCCCTGCTCTCTGCTGGTCCCCATCGCAATGTCGATGCACTGCTGAAATATGTCCGCCAGCAGAGCCTCCGGCTCCGCCGGTATATTTTCAATTATCAACCGAGAATTAACTTTGATTGTGGCGAAGTTGGGGATATGCTCGATGCTGTCCTCCAGCTTCCGCACGTACTTCTTTGTTGGTGCAGCCCCAGTGCCGAACTGCTGCTCATCGAAATGTTCATGCAGTGCATCCGCCAGCCACGGATCGTCGGCGAACAGGTCACTGATGTTAAGATGGTTTCGTGCGCGCTTTGCTGGTGGGGTGTTGGCAAGCAGCTGTTCGACGGTGAAGGCTCGAGAACGC
Source organism: Rotylenchus robustus (assembly GCA_034700465.1). NCBI lineage: Eukaryota > Metazoa > Nematoda > Chromadorea > Rhabditida > Hoplolaimidae > Rotylenchus > Rotylenchus robustus. The sequence continues at coordinate 957 of JAQIYK010000910.1, read as the reverse complement.
TTTGTTGATCGGCGATTTTCCATCGGAGAGATGTTGGCGAGAGTGAAGACGAAAAGAAGTTATGATACTCGCTCAGATCGTCCCTTTTAAGGGATCACCCTCCCTCCCCAATCGGCACTCATTTTTTGAAACCCGATATCCATTCATAGCATTTCCCAAAAATCTCTCATCCCCTTGGTATCAATCAACAAAAATTTGACCTCAAATCTATTTTTGTTTTCACCTTTCCATGACGGATTTGGAGCTTGAAAAACTTGCCGACCAATTCTCTCGGCTAAATATCCCCGATGGAGATGCCGCCGTTAATCCGCCATTGCCGGTGCCTTTGCCATCAATTGTTTGCATAAGCACAATGAGTAAAAACAAAGGAGGAGGAAGCAAAGGAAGTGTGAGACGATAATCCCATCCCCCTCCAACACCTTCCCTTTTCCAATAGTCAACCAAAAATTGAACTCATATTTATTTTGGTTCTTCCATACCATACTGAATTCGGACACCAAAAGTTAGCCGCGACCATTTCTGGCGGCTAAATATCCATGATTAAAAGGTTATTAATACAACTTTCTGTGACTTCGACATCCGTTGTTTCCCCCAAGCCCTAGGGGTGATAAAGTTCGCGCCAAAGAAGAAAGTGTTTGTTGTGGATGGAGAAAAGGAGGAAGTGATGATAGAGTCAAGTAATTGATTTTTATTCAATCATCCACCCACTATTCAGTTGTCGAACTTCGAATAAAATGTTTACGTTTCAGGTAAAAAATCCTCTTGTATGTTAGCTCAAACTGAGCAACAAAAGCTTTAATAATAATAATAAACTGATATATACCTATCCTTGGTGTGGATTATATAAACTATTGTGCTACAAGGCAAAGCCCTAGGCTCTGTTCCACCCTCTATCGCCCCCCCCCTTTCCAAATCTTCATCCACAACTCCGTCCATAATCATTTCTCGCCCCCAGCA
>JAQIYK010000909.1:0-11502 GCA_034700465.1 Rotylenchus robustus | reverse complement strand
ACGTCCACTATATACCTCTCGCCCTCCTTCTCATCAGCACAGTGAGCGGTCAGAGAAAAACCTCTTCTCTCTCATCACGTCCACTATATACCTCTCGCCCTCCTTCTATGCACCCATCAGCACAGTGAGCGGTCAGAGAAAAACCTCTTCTCTCTCATCACGTCCACTACAACTCTCTCACCCTCCCTCTATGCACCCCATCAGCACAGTGAATGGTCAGAGAAAAACCTCTCCTTTCTAATCACGTCCACTACAACTCTCTCACCTCCACCTATCCATCAGAATATTTCGCAGTATACGCCGGAATTCGAATCAAGGACCAAAAAAATCGAGTCAACAAGAGATGCGGAGAAAATTCAAAAAATTTTTGAACCTTCACCCCCCCATTCCCTTTCACACACTTGTACAAATTTACCGTCCCAGTCTCCCCACTCATCTGATCCCGAAACCAAAATACACCTTTTTTTTTTCTTTTTTTGTAAGAAGAAACTATACAATATACTATTACTTATAAACATTTTTTTAAATTGTCTTTCTCAATTATTACAGAATTATAATTATTACAATGCTCCGAAAGCAAACATTTCTGCTCATTTTTTATAAAACAGCCTAAGGCATTATGATATTTTGCAGAAGAGAAATAAATACAAATATAATGACCCAGAAATGAACGTTTTTTATTTTTACACAAATGATATGAGCAATGCAATTTTGCGCTGTTGATCATAGTTAAGCAAAATAAAATTTTCGATAAGTATTTATTAGTATTATCATTAAAAAGAAATCAAATGATAATAAATTTTAGAAAATTTGTAATTGGCATTAATATCAATTCAGATAAAACTTATTATTCTGCTTCTGTATAATGTCTTCTTCAAGTTCCGATTTCGAAGAGTATGTTATATAATAATTTTTAGTAAATTTAAAAAATTAATATAAAATACAAAAAAGTACAAAATTTAATTTAAAGGCATAGACGAAAGAAAATCTTAGCTAAAGAAGCTGAAAGAAAACGTAAAAGGTTAATTATATCTATATAATTGAATAAATAACGATTTATGCATCGTTTTCTTTTTAGATATGCTACCTTTACACCCAACTCCAAAAAGGAATACAATGATAAACTAATAGAACGTCGGCGTATTAGGTAACCTAATTTCTAAATTTAATTCAAATGATTAACTAATTTTTTAGAAATAGAAATCTTCCGATCTCAATAAAAGAAGCTGAACAAAGAAATATACGCGAAAAGAAGAGATTGGCATATAATGAAATGCCATTACAATATTTAACGGAAAAACGACAGAAAATGAGAGAATATATGCGGCCTAAATATAAAAACATGGTAGCTGTATTATATATTTATCTAGTTAATATAATAGTTCAGATGCTAACACCAGAAAGAAAAGCATATTCCATGCGAGAATGTCTTCGTTACCATGCTATGACATCAATCCAAAAACGACAAAGGAAACAACGAACTTCTAAACAAGTCATGCAAAAATATTTAAATATGCGCGAAACTTATTTGGAAAAATATCGAAAATATTATTGTAGCAAGCGTGACAACATATTAACGCGAATTCAGAACAACTATAAAGCAAAAATGACTTTCGCTGGCATGATTTTACTTAAGAAAATTAAACAAAAACCCAGCAAACAAGATAAACAACAACTACCACGTTTTATTGAACACATGAAAAGTTTTAACCAATATCTTGTGCACCAATTTAAAATGCAGCTTGTGAAGGAACGAAGGAAATGTCGTTGGTATGAATATGGGAAAAAGAGGAGAGCATTTCAACGTCTATTATTTGCTTTGCGCCAACCATCCTTTTCTTTGGTACAATCGAGATCTTACAAACGGTATTATATCTTATAAATAATATTAACTAATTTTAATGTTTAATTTAATTTTATATACAATCCTTTTTTAGAATCGTTCAATTGATGCGTAAACAAGTAAATAAAGATGGTGAACAATCAATGAATGTAGCTGCTTTGGTAGCATCAGAATTTCTTAACAGAAATTTAGATTATAATGACAAGAACAAATTGGTATTTTTATCGAAATAATATTTATTCTATTTTTTTCATAGATTGATTTACACGATGAAGTAAGTGAGATTTTTATGAGAGCAATTTGCTGTAAAAAATTGGCAGAAGCAGAACTGGAAATTTCAATAAAAAGATTTGTTGATGCAGCACAAAAGGATATAAAAAGGTTAAAGAATGAAGCTGATATCGCATTTCTCTTACGTCAAATCGGCGGTTTCAACTATCATTTAATGCCAAAATGGGACGATGTTCAACTTTATAAATCAATTGATGAACTTTATCCAGAAATTTATTATCGCTTTATGGGCAAGGCTCTTGACTTAAAATTGGTAATTTTATTTAATTAAAACTAAAAATAATTGCATTTTTATTAAGAAGGCGCATAGAAAACTTTTCTCAACAAAAGTAGACGCCACTGAAAAGCCAACGCAAAAAGTAAAAACAACATTTAAAATTCTAATAAAAAATAATTTTAAACTTTGCTAAAGTACATTTTATTTAGACCAAAATAGCGGATCGACATATTGAAGAATCCGATATTGAAGAGGAAATTGAAATTAATTTCTCGAATCTTTTACACCGTGATAATGTAAATACTATATCAGAAGATGTTGGATTGGAAGAAATTGAAATATTTAATCCTACTAATTCAAAGGTGTGGCTTTTTCTTTTCTTGCATAAAATAATACAAACATTTAGAAAGAATTATTAGAAAAGGCAACCTTAGCATGCACGTTTGTGAGATTTTGCGATGACACCTGTCCAAAAATTGATGCGCGTATAGCAGCTCATATTCAATCTTCAATTTTATGTTTTGGAAATTTGCCTATTGCTGATGTTATTATGCAATGCAGTGTTTTTGAGCATTGTGATAATTGCCAAATTGTTCCATGCAAAGATGTTAACACTTGTATCAATTGTTTAAATCTTGTGAGCATTTTTGGCAAATGTTTTGGAAATTTACGCACAATTAAAAGAAGATATAACGATGTAAAAAGGTAATTTTTATAACAATATAAATTTTAAATTAATATTTAACATTTTTAAGATTGTCTTCTTATTTGGAAGATCTTAACCGTTGCTTTGATGGCAATTTTGACGGGCTAAGACAATTCTCTAAAGGTGTTGGTTTAAATAAAAATTCAAGAATACAATTTGAAAGAACTTTTCCTGCGGACAAAGCTTGCACAATTCACGAACAGCAAAATGTTGAAAAAAAATTTGAACTACAAATTTCTAATTTTTTGGCCGAAATGCAATATTTGGAAAATGTAGTATGCGATGTGTGTGGTTTATATAATTATGCAAAAAATGTAAGGTTAAGAAATTATCAATTTATTTTTAATATATATTTTTTAGTTTACGAAAAAAATTACGAGGTCAACATTCGAGAAAATGCTAAGCATTAATTTCGCTGATCAGCCACCTAAAAATTTGAAAAATTTATTAAACGAAAAAAATCCGCTAATCTGTAGAACATGTTGGTCTGCAATTAAAACAAGCAAACTACCAGCGCAAGCAATCGAAAATAGATTGGATGTTGAACAACTTCCTATAAATTTAAAAGAACTTAACTGGATTGAACTTGCACTGATCAAAAGAATCCGTTACATACAAGTAAGAATTTTTGTTTATAATCTTTATATTCAATGTTTTTAGACACAAGTTCTACTTGAACCCAGGGCAGGCAATGTAAAAAATAAAATAATTGCAGCAAAAGGAACTGCAATTCACATGCCAGTTCCCATTCGTTCAACCATGCAAACTGCGCTTATGGCATTACCTTCAACAGAAAATCTTAAAATTCTGGTCAAAAGTGAGACAAGAGCTGGTACACATCGATTTAACTTAGTAAATATTGAAAAGGTAATATTAAAGTGTTTTTTTTGTTAAATCTTCATAATTTATATATTTTAGGTACTCAATGTACTGTTCTGGCTCAAAAAAAATAATCCCTTTTACCGCAACATTACCATAAATACCGGTTTTTCTATGCACGATGTAGATATGGAATTTTTAGCTAAAGAGCAGTCGGATAATTTGCCAGGTACTTGTAATTTTTTTTATTTAACTTTTTTTTATTAATTTCAGAAGATACGGAGGAACTCAGAGAGGTCGATGAGACTCCAATGCTGGAATTAGAAATCAAACATCATGGACTTACTGATGTTGATGTCAATCCACCTGAAGGAACTGCAAAAAATATGCTACAATTTCGGTTAAATGACATAAAAGGTTAATTGTTTACCGAATTTAATTTAAATATCTCTTATTTTTAAGGAGATCCAGAATCATACCACAAGCCAGATCTCGACATGTATGTATTTCCTGAGCTATATCCTACAGGAAGGTTCGGAATTGAAACAGTAAGAAATCCGGCTCTTTCTCGTGTGAAGTTTATTCACAATCGAATGCGCAATCGTGACCGCAGATTTATGAAGCCTGATTATCTTTTTTATCTGGTTAATCAACAAGATTTGACTCAAATCAACAGTTCAATAGTGTTTCAATTGAAGAAAAAATTACCACAAGACAAATCTTTGAGACAAGTTTTATTTGAAAATGATCCGGAAATGGATGAAGCATTTACATCGTTCTTTGCGGGATTGAGAGGACATAAAGATTACATGATGAAAACAAAACGCGAATTGAATAACATGATAAGGTTTTGTTTATCCTCAAACATTTTTCAATTTAACTTTTTAAGTTACTTTGGCTCGCCAACTATATTCGCCACTTTCAACCCTGCTGAAAGATCTTGGACTGAATTGCATGAACTTTATAGCAGTGTTTACAGCAAAACAATTGATAGTAACAATATAAACGAATATATCGCGAAGGATCCATTCTTCTTTTGTCGTTTTTTCTACAAAAGGTATTATTCTGCATAATCTTTATACATGTATTTTTTAAAAATTAAGGATCGAAGTTTTGTTTCGACGTGTATTAATTGGCAAGAAAGGTATTTTCGGCGACACTGAACATTTTTTTCGTCGATTTGAGTACCAAGCAAGAGGTTCTACACATTGTCACTGTTTTCTATGGGTCAAAGGTGCACCACGAGTCGGCCAAAACAAAACTGAAGAAGTTACTGATTATATTCAACAGCATATAACGTGCCGGATACCGGATAAAAAAAACGAATCAGAGTTAGCCCAACTAATCAATGAATTCCAACGTCACACATGCACAAGTAATTTTAATGATATGACCATATGACAATTGAATTTTTACTAAATATATAATCATTTTAGTTGGTTGTCTACGAGACATAAGAATAAATGGGCAGAAACATTCATACTGCCGCTATGCGTTTCCCCGTCCAGAATCTGATTTTTGTCAGTTGAATACGACAAACAGAATATTGCCTAAGCATATTCAAGAGTATCAAAAACTGTATCTGCTTAAAAGAAACAGGGAGGAAACACAAATTAACGATTACAATGCGGCATTAATGTTGATATGGCATGGAAACATCGATGTCCAATTTGTAGGAACCACAGATGTGTCAACAATTGTGGATTATGTAACTGCTTATGTTAGTAAAGTAGAATCTAAAGCGACAAGTGAATTTGATGGTAAAATAACTATTAATAAAACTTTGCATTATTTTATCACAATTTTAAGAACTGGTTGAACTCATGTACTCGTCGGCTACTAGACCAACAATGTTCAAACACGCTCTAGCATTTTTAAAGAAAAGAAGAATGGGCAAAATTGAAGCCTGCGATAGATTGTTGTCCCATCAGCTCGTTGGATTTAGCGTGGATAACCAATTTATATCAACCTATGCGCCAGAACGCCGAATTCGAACTATTAAACCTGGGAAAATTTTAAAGGACATAATGAATCAACCTGGAATATCACCATTCAATACCAATTTTATTGACAATTATTATCCACAGCGGCATAAGGAACTTGAGCGCTTTTGCCTTTTTAATATTTTTCTTAATTATAGGTAAATTTTAAAAATAATATAACATATAAAATAATTTTACTTTTAGATACTCCAAAAAATCATGCGAAAAGAATATCGATGAAGAAATTGACGAGTCTGATAGTGATAAAGAAGCAAAAGAACAATATAATTACACAAAAGGAGACATTGTATTATTTTTTCATTAAAGACAACAAATTATTCTTACGTTTTATATTTTAAGTTCGCCGGTTACAACTATTACACCTCAGATGAAACCAGTCCATTTTACCGACACACAGAACGAAGATCGTGGAAGCTGCTAGAGACTAAAGGAATTACAGGATTTTTAGAATACAGAACCAAATGCTGCCTTCCAAATATCCCTTGGCCGAATTTTGAGGAGTCTAATCCTGAATCAACCGAAAATTGGTTTAGAATTATACTTATGCTTTTTATGCCATGGAGAATAGAAGATGCATTAAAAAAACCATTTGACACATATGAAGAAAAATTCAACGAATATTTTTCTGTAGAAAAAAAGTATATCTCAGAAAATGGTTTACAAGATGTTTGCAAAATTATGTAAGTGCGAATACAATTTTTACAAAATATATTTATATATTTAGTGAAAGTGTACGTCAAATAAGTATGGAACGTTTAAAAACAATTGCACTTAAAAAGGAAGCCAAGAAAAATTTGGAAAAAATTCTTGACATTGAAGAAGAAGACGATAAATTTGTCCATGTCCGAAGAATCGTCGATCCTGTAATGCATAATGAGGCAATAAAACAGTTAAATGCAGATCAGCGACCAATATATGATGAAGTAATGGAAAAAATAGCGACGCAAATTGAGCACAAAGAATTCACTTCATCGTTGCTCAAAATAGTTGGAGGACGTGGTATTTTTTCAAATGTTTAAATTTCAATTTATTAAAAATTATTATTTGTATTATTTTTACGTTCCTATGTAATTTTTATTATTTTTTTCTAAAAAATATTTATACAAAAATTAATTGTGAGCTAGCAAAGTTTATATAATTTTAACGTCACTCCGCAGAGTGACATCAGGAAGTAGTATAGTGTCGCATTTTCGATTATTTTTTATAAATACAGAAATTAAAAGATCTTTTGATTATATTTAATTAATGTTAATTTAAGCCGGTGTTGGCAAAAGTCACTTGATTTCTACAGTAGCGGATGAGTTAACAATTAGATACCCAGCAACAGCAAATCGTTCTTCTATTTTAATTGCTGCATCAACAGGAAAAGCAGCCAAAGCTATTAAAGGAAATACCATTCACAGTTTACTTGCGATAAGACCCGGAATGGAATATATTGAATTGCGACCAGACCAACTAAATGAACTTCGAAATCGATTCCAAGAATGCAAGCTACTTATCATTGATGAATTTAGCATGATCAGCAACGAATTTTTGGTTAAAATTCATTTTCGTCTTTCGCAAATAGGAAACCCAGAAGAATGTAAGTTACAATATGAATAAAATAGTGGTTAATAAATTAATCAAGATTTTGGTGGCTTCAATTTATTACTTTTGGGTGATTTGCTTCAACTTCCACCAGTGAAAGCCAATCATATATTCGACACAATTACTTCCAAAAGGATGCGGCACGTATTTAGTTCCGCTATGACACATTTAAATTTATGGAAAGATCAATTCAATTACAGGTTAAAATAGAATGATATCCTAATTAATAATAATTTTATAGTGAATTGACAATTAATATGCGTCAAAAAGAAGATGTTAGTTATGGAGAATTGCTTGACAGAGCGAGAATAGGATCATTAACAGATAATGATGTTCTTACCTTGTTTAGCCGAATGATTTCTGTTTTAAAAAATTATGGTATTTTGTTTATTTAAATTTTTTAAATTTATAAATTTAGAAAAAATATCTTCAACTGAAGTACCTAATGCTATTTCCATCGAAGAAGCAGCAAAATATGGTGTTCAGTTAATTAAAAATGATCCAAAATGTGTGGCATTCTTTCCTACAAACAAACAAATTTTTGAATACACTGAAAATGTGTATAAAGAATTTGGCGCGGATGTCATTGAAATTCCTGCAGAAGACACATGCTTCAAATATAACAAGTTAATAATAATCAAATTTAAATTTTTTCTATTTTTTTTATTATAGACCTGGTACCAGAACGAGACCATATCAAAAGTTGATGTATCGCATCACCAATGATCCTGAAAGGGCGGGTTTGAAGGCTACAACGAAACTGTTTAAAGGAAAATTGACCAGTGCCGAAAAAGCGGGCGGGCTATTGGATTGTCTAAGACTAATTGTTAATGGTAGAATCATGCTTCGACGAAATCTGGATACAAAGATTGGCCTAGTTAATGGTGCAACGGGTACACTTGAATGTATTGAATACGTAAATGAAAAGCCTGCTATTTTAAAAATTCGATTTGACGATTTACCTGAAAAATTAATCGACATTGAACCAGTGTCCGCATCATTCACGCTTCGTGTGGGAATAATTCAAAAGAGAAGACAATTTCCCGTATGGCCTTGTTATGCATTAAATTACCACAAATGTCAAGGCGTAACTTGTGACAATGCAATCTGTGATTTACGCAGTTTATTTTGTGGAGGAATGGGGTAAAATAAATAATTCAGTCATATTAATTTTATAATGTTTTTTAGTTATGTTGCACTTAGTCGATGTCGAAAACTAGTTGGATTACATTTAATTGGATTTGATATCAAGTCAATTTATTGCGATGTCAAAGCTTATGAAGAAGTTAACAGACTTAGGAAAAAGATTGGGAAAGATTTGCTTCCTTCCTGTAATGTTCTACCTCTTATCTCGAAAAATTTTACAAAGCAAAGGCAACATGAAATGGCTGATTTATCAAAAATGATAGAAAGTAAATTGGATATTGCTCAGCCAAAAAAAAGAGGGCGTCCTGCAAAAAATACAAAAATTGATAAGGTAAAACATATATAATAACAAGTTTCCATTTATTTTTTAGGTGTATAAATCACAAAAAGAGGACCAAAAATTACTTAATAAAAATGATCAAACGAGACACAGCGTCAAAAAAATAACAAAATCTACAACTATAGGGGTAGATTTACTTATAGATGCAATTTAATTTAAAAAATTTAGCCGTCCCCTGAGCCGAAATATCTTCCTCTTCAAAATATTGACAACGATTGTTTTATCAATGCCTCAATTCAAATGCTAAGATTTATAGAAGAATTTAAGCTTTGTTTGTTGCAGTTAAATTTAAATCCACAGAACCTTTATGGCAATGTAAAACAAAGAAACGCAAAGCATCGTTTCTTGCAAGAACTAGGTAAATAGTTGCACATGTCTTTAAATATTTTATATATTAAACAATAAATTTAAGAAAACATCATGAATGGAGTAACTAACTCAACAAATATCTTACGTAGCATTGATGATTTGTTTCCAATTCATCTCATGCGTGGGCAACAAGATGCACAAGAATTTATTTCAATTTTGCTTAATATTGACGACAATTTCCGACAAATTTTCGCTTACACTGAAACAACTCAATTTTCCTGTAGATCATGTCAACATTCGGTAAGTACAAATTAGCTTATTATTAAACAAAATATTTTTAGTGGGCAGGAGCTAGTGTAAAAAATATTTTTGCACAAATTCCTATTGCAGAAGGAATACAAAATTTTGGAGAAATTGTTCCACAAGAAAGTGTATTTCATGAATTAATTGATGAAGCAGTTTGTGAAATATGCAATGAAAGGGGGTTAAATTGTGTTCGAAATTACAATGTTGCTGAAACTTCTTATCTAATTCTACATTTTTTACTTTTTGAACATGTGGCGGAGCAAGTGCGTAAAAAAATGAGCTCGATTGAGAATTTTGAAAATAAACCAATGAGAATTTATGGTATGTTCAAAATAATCGTAGTTTTATATAAATTTACTTATAGGTGAATCATGGAAAGCAGTTGCCTCAATTATTCACGAAGGGGATTCGCCAAATAATGGTCATTATTATACACATGCATATGAAAATGAAGATTGGTTCGTACATAACGACACATTGCCAGTCAAAAAAGTGCATTCACCTTTTACCTCACACCATGATGCTATTACTGGAAAAACTACTTATTTAATTGTTTTTAAAAAATCTAAAATTCGATTTGATTTGATAGAACAAGTTCAAAATAGTACCTTTAAAAGAGAAAGAGAATTAGGGTCAACATCTTCTGAACCTGTCATAACGCCGAAAAGACAATTAACCAAAGGTTGGTTGCAAATTTAAAAATATAATAATTTTATTAAAAATTTAGTTTTTTCATTTGAAAAAATGCAAGAGGAATTGGAAATTCAATGCCCAGGTATTTAAAATATTTATATTTTTTAAATTAAAGGAGATTATTTTAGTTATGCAAATACAAAGACCAAATATTCATTTTAAATTGCCAATAAATACTGAACAAATTATTGACTGCTTTTGGCACCAACGAGGAAAAGTTAAAAAAGAGAATTCAAATATTTCGAATAGAAGTTTGCTCTGTTTGAAATCTAATGAGTGGCTTAACGATGAAGTAATATTCAACTATTTGATGCTTATCCAAAAAAGATCGGAAAAGAAACGAAAATTACCTATGGTAATTTCACATTTTAAGTAAATATACCTTGTTTTGTATTATATTATTTATTTAGGTACGAATATTTGATACATTCTTCTATACCATGCTCAGCGAAAAAGGGGTGGAAACAATAAGGAGACAGTTAAATGATAAACGCAGAAAATATGGCGGCGAAAAGCGTTTGTTTGAATACGATTATCTTTTTTTCCCGGTGAATCTAAGAAATCTCCATTGGATTTTAATTACTGTTGTTCCGAAAATGCAAACTCTGATTTATTACGATTCTAAATACATGGAGTTAGATCAAGATGTTTTAATAATTAGGTAGTTTATTTCTAATTATTATAAATATTATTTTAATTTAAATGCTAAGGGATTTGTTCGTGAGTATTTGGGATTCACATTGGAATCATATTGACTGGAAAATTGAACAAAGGAATGAGCCGAGTCAAACAAACGATTATGACTGCGGAATTTTTACATTGATATTTGCTGAATACATGGCAGTAAATCGAAATATGCAGGCAGTTCGGCAAAATGATACAAAATTTTTTCGCATTAAAATTTTAACTGAATTAGTGACACAAAAATTATGTAAATATTTTGATACGCCAGTATAAAATGTACATTTATTTTATAGTTCTCATTTATCTACATTTGTTTAATTAAACAAAATGAAAAATTATTTTTATTCTTGAACTACAACTCTCTCACCCTCCCTCTATGCACCCCATCAGCACAGTCAATGGTCAGAGAAAAAACATCTTCTCTCTCATCACGTCCATTAAAACTCTCTCGCTCTCCCTCTATGCACCCCATCAGCACAGTGCGGTCAGAGAAAAACCTCTCCTCTCTCATCACGTCCACTATATACCTCTCGCCCTCCTTCTCATCAGCACAGTGAG
>JAQIYK010000908.1:0-11507 GCA_034700465.1 Rotylenchus robustus | reverse complement strand
TGCGGCGCCGACAGGCGCCGCGGAAAAATTGAGATTTTGGCATTTTGATAATGAAAATTTGTAACATTTTGGACAAAATTTTTCGATTTTATTCAAATTTTTCAAAAATAAGTACAAAATAAGTACAGATGGCCAAAATAAGTACAAATCTTAGAAATAAGTACATTTGGGAGCTCTGATGTATTGTAAGATCAAGTGTTTCAGCAACATAGCTCTGCCACGAAACCCGGGCCGACCCCCACCGGCCGGCCCGGCCCGCTCACCTCTCGGCCCGGCCCGCTACCCCCTCAAATTTTCGATCTCATGTCTGGTGAGAGAGCGAAATTAATGAATGGCGAATTTTGAGAAAATTGTAAACGCGTTGCATTTTACATTTTACCCACACATTTATTATGTATTACACACATGTTGTTTGTCTGATCTTGTGGTGGGAGCAGAAAGCAGAATGTAAATTTAAATTTTAGCTCAAAATAATAAATCCGCAGCACGCACATTCGCAACAAACAAATGGCTTTGCACCTCCCATTTCGCCGTCCTCTTTTGCTCTCCTTCCTTCTCTTCGGCGGTGTTCTCTCCGCCTTTCTCCTCCAATACATATTCCGACATCCTGCCGTTGATCAACAACAGGTAAACTCTATCCATGTCTATAGAGCGTTTTTTCATACGCTGAAAATAATATGCTCACAAGAAATTGGCGATAAAACAAAGCATATTTTGGAAATTCGTACAAAATTTATTGAAAAAACACTTCCGGAAATATAAGCCTAAGCCCTCGGTCGAAAATAGAGAAAAATTTGTAGAAAACACAAAATTTTATAAGATGCAGCTTAATCATATCATAGATAGATAGGTTTTCCTCGCACCGCCTTCTTTGGCAATGGATCGCCCCATCCGGATGACCTTTCCATCGAACCCTTCACAGTGAATGTGTCGGACGGAGATTTGGTCGAGTTGAAGGAAAGACTAACGAAAGCACGGATTGGGCATGAACAGCTAGAGGATGTGGACAACTTCGAGTACGGATTCCCCTTAAAGACACTGATGTTGTGGAGAGAACGGTGGTTGAAGGAGTTCGATTGGAGGAGGGCAGAGAAAACAATCAACGGAATGGGCGCACATTTTCGAACAGAGATCGAAGGGCTCAAGGTGGGTGATTGCTGTGGCAAGGGACTTTTGCGGTCAGATGAATAAGTTTGAGTACAGTCAGTCACAGATGTTATTGGTGAAAAAATGTTCCAAAAAGTGAATAAATTCTGCAATTGATACACATACTTTTGGCCTTATCATTAGTCAACCGGTATTCTTTTCAGATCCATTTCATCCGCGCCCGTCCTTCTAATCCTTCTGCCTCCAAACGAGTGGTTCCCATTCTGTTGTGCCATGGTTGGCCCGGGAGTGTGTTCGAGTTCTACAAACTTGTCCAGATCCTAGTCGATCCCCGTTCCAACTCTATCCAAAAGATTCCTTCGTCGGACATTGCTTTCGAAGTGGTCATTCCCTCAATTCCTGGCTATGGATGGTCTGAGCAGCCCCATAAACGAGGTTTTAGGCTTTTCTACCTCTTCCCACGTCTTTTTCCAAATTACAATAAATTGTTAAGGTTTTGACCAACTGGCCACCGCCCGCATCTTTCGCAAATTGATGGTGGACAGACTTGGTCTCCGACGATTCATTGTCCAAGGTGGAGACTGGGGTTCTTTAGTGGTGTCAAACATGGCACGCATGTACCCCGAAGATGTAGCAGGCGTACACTTAAACATGGTGGCATTTGCTACTTGGAACAGTCTCCGAGGCTTTCTCATTGCGCTTACTGGAAATCTGGCACCTCGTTGGGTGTTCTATGAACCCAAACATTTTGCCAACTTCAATCTGTTAGAACAGTTTTGGGAGATATTGCGTGAGAGCGGGTACATGCATATTCAGGTAAGTTGGTATGGGTTAGCCAACTCCGTAATTCTTTCGAATAATGGTTAATTATTGCATCTTTCCTTAAGGCCACCAAACCTGACACAGTCGGCGTGGCTTTAAACGATTCGCCATTGGGTCTGTTGGCATATATACTGGAAAAATATTCCACATGGACCAACCCGACATTTCGCAATTTACCGGAAGGAGGAATGGATATGTAGGTTTCCGGGATTTTGATAATTAAACCCAAAAAATGTTTAGTAAGTTTACGAAGGATGAACTGTTGACTACAGTCTCGATCTATTGGTTTAATGGGAATATCCTGCCTTCCCAGCGTTACTACAAGGAACACTTTTCCAGTGACCAGTTCACCCGCCAACTACAGAAGTACCTACCCCACTTCTTCCGTTATCCATTACATACACTTTCACTCTGCTCTCTCATTTTCTCATCTTTTCCCCTCAGAATGTACGTTCATGTGCCCACTGCTTATGCTGCTTTTCCCAACGAGTTGGGCGGAGGAGTGCAGCCCCGAGAACTTGTCACCACTGCCTACAACCTGACCCAGATGACCATTTACGGGGATGGGGGACACTTCGCCGCGCTTGAGAGCCCAAAGGAGCTGGGGGAGGACATCGTGCGATTTGCACACAAATTGACACTGACAACCAATTAATATTATCAACACAAACATTAATTATTTCTTCACTTTTTCAACAATTTGAATGATTAACTGTCGTTGGGTGGTTTTCGACGGATGACCATTTCATGCCTAGATGCTGTTCGGATAATCTCTCGGTAAATCTGTTCGGGAGCGTGGAGTCCCCAAATGAAGTCAAAGTGGTTAAAGTGCGGAAGGTTCAAGGACCTCTTGACAAATTGGGGAGGGATGGAGCGCAGAATGGTCTCCTGCAAAGGGAGGGGTAATGCATGTTCTCCCCATGAAACCATTGACTGACCCGAACGTCCCGCGCGTCTGCCAGCCAGTCCTTTGTGGTGGGACATTATTCTATCTATTTTTCAATTTTCTCCATTGCTTTACCGATTCGCTGTAGTACAAGTAAATTGGCACGTCAACGCGCGATAGATTGTACAGCGGGGGAGAGGGCTGAACGGAAAATTTATCCAGAAGGGAGGGGGAGGGTGTCTGTTGATCATCCCTCCCTCCCTCTGCTGGTCGATCACCTGTCCGTAATGTCGTCGATTTGCGGATTCGCTGCCGAAGTCAAACATTTGCACGCGTCCCGACTTGCACATCTGGGCCTTGTGGGGATGGTAAAGGGAAAAATTGAGGAGGGCATTTGCCAATTTAGAATATGGACCAACCCAGTGGAGGATGTTCCAGGTGGAGGTGCCAGCCGGAGTGTGGGCCATGTACACCATCAGGCGACTCTGAAACAACGGCACATCAAGCAAGGTTGGTTTGAGGATGCACTCGTGTTTGCAACTCTTACGATTAGACTTTTTATCTCCTAATGATTTCCAGTCTGAATTGGACCCGCAGATAGGATCGGGTTCATGACGAACCTACTACCTGATTGAACTGACTGCTCTCGGGTCCCCCGATCTGAAAGAGCACATTGTTGCAGAGGGGCGTTTCCCAGTGCTGTCCGCAGATGAGTGTGGCGAAAAGTTGGCTTAACCAACTGTGCGGAAGAAAGTCCCGGGTACCGAACACTAATTTCAACGCCTAATTAGGGGGATTGGCGGAAGGGTGGGAGGAGAATTGATTGAGAAGAAAGGGACAACACTTGCCCAAAGATCACGTCCAAAGTAGCGACTCAAAAAGCCGATCAGTCCATTGATGTGCGCCACGGAGGCCACTGGGGCCAATGCGAAGAATTTCCGAATCTAATCAGCTTTGGGGAAGTATTCTCTAGGGGAGGATCTGTGTGGGACACCTTTTTTGAGAATGTTCCTGTGTCGGAGGCCAGCCGGGCGAACATGATCTCTGTGCCCTGGGAGTGTCCCAAGTAGTACAAATGGGACTGTCCACTGACAGCCAGTGCCTTGGATACCATCGCTGGAAGGTCCTGGGATACCATCTCGTCCCATCTGTACCAAATCCAAGACTGAATTTGCATAATTGGTCTGTGGGATGGTACCCACGTGAACTGCCAGAAATGTGTGTCCTCACGCGTCCATTTTGTGTGTTTGTCCGAGTAAAAGTTGCCGCGCACATTTCCCATCCAAACGTCGAAGCCCGCGTCGGCCAGTAGGAAGGCCATGGACTGGTTGGGCAAATTGGTCACCCAATCGGCACTGGAGGCCAACAGGCCGTGCTGAAGAAAGAACACCGGACGAGGAGCAATACAGGAAGAGGAGGAGCAGTTGCAGGAAGTCCAGGGAAGGGGGTCTGGAAATTGGTTGAAATTATAAAGAAATGTTTTGGAATGGCCAGCGGGAAAGGGGTGCTCACTGTTTTGTCTGCCGTGGGGGATCCGATGGAGTTGCAGCACAAATCCGTCCTCCGTCACTACTTCGTGCACTTCCGCCGGATAGCCCCAAAAGGTGATGATTTCGGGCTATGGAAAATGTTTTTTTGGGAAATCACAATAATAAAAATTACTGACAACTTACCGTGTTCAGATACTCCTCGGGAAGGTGGTGTTGGTAGGAGGAGAGCAAGGAGGACGGGGAGAACAACCAAAGCAAAAGAAAGGCGGCATTAATGGTGGGGGATGTAGGGAAGAGGAGGAGGGAACAACTGCAGAACATCGGTGGAGAAGCAGGGATCTGGTGGGAGGGAGGTGGGGGATATTGTTGGCATTTGGAGTGAATAAATGGAAAGGGATGGATGGAAGACGAATCTCAACGAGGAAAGATCTCTCTCATCCAGTCTAAGATATGTTGGAAATGGACAGACTGTGGGGAAAAGTTGTGTTGGAACGGGGGGATTGATGTGGTGGATGGGAGGGAGGGGAAGGGGAGCAGAGGGAGGTCACTGGTGGACAAGACTCTCCTCTCTCCCCCCCCCTTCTTCGGGCAAAATGCACACAAATAAACAACTGCACTGATGTATATTAATCAGTGGGTGGTTGATGGATGATTCATCGCTCGCTGTCTGTTATATCTGCCCCTCCCCCTCCCCTCCACCCATTTCTTAAGTTTTCTAATGGATATAAAAGTCACAACTCATGGATGGAACACCCTATTGAAACAATTGAACGCAACAGTACAATTCACAGTGCGCAGTTGAACATCATTATCATCAAGTAAGTTCATTGCAAATCTCCCTCCAGCAGAAAGATCACTTTCTCAAAACACCTTCCTCTCTCCCTCCCTCCCCTTTCTCCCCTCCCTCTCTCCCCCTCCTCTCTCCCTCCCCTCCCCATCTCTCAACCATACTTCTCTCTCCTTCTCTCCCCTTCCTTTCTTCCCCTTTTTGCCCTTTCTTCGTTCCGATCATTTCTCATCAGCACACATTTGGCCATTTGACTCGGGTCGGGTTCTGAATCCGAACTTTGGATTGAATTGCTTCCCCTTTTCCAGTCCATCCCGCCCTCTCTTCATTTCAGAATCCCTCCCTCTGAAGTTGGTCCGCAAAATCCATTGCCTTTATTCGGAGATGGCCAGGCACTCACCAAAAGTATTGGGCTCCTTATCAGAACCTCCCCGTCCCGAGGTATCTGTTCTGCTCCTGCTCCTCCTCCCCCGACATCTGTTTGATCCCTTTTCCATGTATTTCTCCCAAAGCACTTTGTTTGGCACTGGGTGGGTGGTGTCTATGGCTGTTCCTTCCGTCTTCGCTTCGGCCTCACACTTTTTGGTTAGTTCCATGGCATTGCGTGAAGAGGAACACGAAAACAACAACTCGATCGTGACCCAAAACCAATACTGATTGATTCGGGTAGATGTTCGTGGGAGAAATTGGACAGAAAAAGGCATCCCCAAACCGAACCAACCAACCCTCATGACCTTTAACAAAACATCATTGACTTTTTCAAAGAAATGGCCTAAAACCTTTCAAATATTCTAAGAATTCAAAGAATTCCCTGATCAAAAAATCAGTAAACTGTTCGCTTTCCGCTGCTGCTGATCGGGGATCAGGATCACCCCCTCCCCTCTCCCACGCCCATATAGCAATTATCCCTTCACCTTCTCCTATCCTTCCCCAATTTCTTCGTTGACTTGCGCAAAACAATTATCTTCTCCCCCCTCCCCCTCCCCCCCCCCATTCCCCGGGGCACCATTCATCCCCCACCATCCATCCTCTGCACAGTGGACAAAGTGGTGTTTCATTCATTCATTCATTCATTCATCAGCTCCAAACCATCTTCTCTTTTTCTTCTCCCCCTTCTTCATCATCGTCCCCTCCTCCCCTTCCCTCCCCATCCATTCTTTCATCAGCCAACCTCAACAGGAAAGGGGCTGTTCAGTCAGAATCCAGCAAGCAGCTCGCTCCGAAGAAGAACCACTGTCTCCCACAGCATCCATTCCTTCCATTCACGTTCCCAACCCCTACCCCCCCCAACCCCCACCAGTCTCCCCACCCATTCCCCCAGAACCCCCTTTGCAAGGAGTGTGTCCTCCCTCGCCCGTCCTTTTTGCCCGGCCAAGGTGTTCTCCCCCCTCTCCACCCACACCCAACCACCATTTATATACTTCTTTCCCATCCGCATATCCCACACCATCAACAGTTTCATTCATTCCGTTCCGACAGTCCTTCGGATATAGTTTTTACAATGTTTGTTTCCTCCGCCTCCGCCGTCGTCGCCGACGGGGGCGAAATGTCGCCGGAGAAGGCCCAACTGCACCGCCGTGCGCGCACCAACGCCACGCTTCGTCCGGTGGCCTTCGCCGCGGTTGTGTTCAGCACCGTGGCCATTACCGCGTGTCTGCTCACCTTCCCGCTCGTCTTCCACTATGTCCAAACATTGCAGGCCGCTGTCCAGGTTCAGCGGAAGAAATCCTCTAGAGATAAAAATGTATTGAAGGGTGAGGTGGAGTACTGCAAGTCGCGTTCGAGGGACATGTGGAGAGAGATGGTGGACGTAGAATTGGCCACGCTAGACGAAGAAGCGCATGGAGGTGCTGGAGGAGGAGGGGCCAAGGCGGAGGAGGAGATGCTGGTGATGGAACTGCTCGGACTGGGCCATCGACGCCGCCGTCAGGCGGAGGATGCGCTGTGCTGTACTTGCCAGCAGGGTCCACCGGGCCCAGATGGTGGGTAGAAAAAGCTGTTGATGGTCAAAATAAATGAACCCAATCCGATTTCAGGACCACCTGGAGAGCCAGGTCAGGAACAACTAAGGGAGGCGCTCTTTGGGGACAACAACAACGTCCACTTTAGGCAAGGACGGTGCACCCGGCGAAGGTCCTGGTCCTCCGGGACCGCCAGGAGCCGATGCCGAGCTGCATGACCGAGTGCTCCCGGTGCCGCCCCAGTGTCCGTGCCAAGCTCCGCCAGGACCACCCGGGCCACCAGGTGGGGTTTTTGTGGGGTGATTTGAATGGTGAGGACCTTTTATTAATGGTTAAGGACCTCCCGGCAATGATGGAATACCTGGAGGACCGGGCAAAAGTAAGTGGGAGGAGGGGTTGTTTGAAGTGAGGTTACTTACTATGTTCAATTTGGCGCAGATGGAGAAGACGGACTTGCTGGAGCTCCCGGACCTCCCGGTCCGCCTGGGCCACCCGGACAACCGGGACCACCAGGTACGGACAACAATTGGAAAATGTTGGCGACAGGGAATCTGCTCTTTTAGGACAACGTGGACCGCCCGGAGAGCCTGGCCAGCTGGTTCCCGGGGAAAAACCGCCGCCAGGTAACAAACATATAGTTGGTAATTCCCTACTCCAGACTAATTTGAGTTCGGTTTAGGACCACCTGGACAGCCAGGAAGACCGGTTAGAATCGATTGACTTTGATCTTACCGATGAAAATTGATTCTCAAATTAAGGGAGCGCCTGGAGCACCCGGAAAACCTGGAGAGGTATGCAAACGAATAATATGTGGATTAATAAGAGCAACGCTTTTTAGCCCGGGAAAGACGGAGAGAATGGCGCACCGGGACCAGCAGGAGAACCCGGACAACGAGGTGAGTGCCAAGCAAAGGTAAAATGGCCAAACCAACCAAAACCACAATTTAGGACCACCCGGACCGAATGGGCCGCCCGGTGTGGCCGGCAAGGCGGGAGAGCCAGGGGCAGCTGGATCCTGTGACCACTGTCCTACACCGAGATTGGCGCCCGGATATTGATCAACTTGGTGATTGTCGCATTGGGCAAGACGTGGGATCATTTGTCCCATTCCTGCGTACATTTACGCGACCTTTAAAAATTCATAACCTTGTAATAAATTGTGATAAAGGTAGAAAAAAGTTAGCCATCGCTAAAATGGCAGGACACGATCTTGACAATTTATTTGTGAAAATTTAAAAATTACAACAACAAAAAAAGTACATACAAGCTACAATTATTTGTATAAATACATAAACATACAGCTGAATTATGTCGTGCAAATGGATTAATTATCAGTCCGTCGAGCTTGAACTGTCTCGTCTCTTCCTCTTCTTTTTGCTTTCCTTTTTGTGTTTACGCCTTCGCCTCGAACTATCGGAACTGCTTGTAGAATGTTTACGTTTCCGTTTTTTCTTGAGTTCTTTCTTCATTCGTTTCTCCAATCTTTTCAATTCCTTTTTCCGACTCTTTTTTAACTTCTTTAGAGCCTTTTTATCTGAATCCAAAATAGTGTTCGTTGCACAAAAAGCCTATGATTTACCTTCCTTCGAAGTCAATGGAGTAGTGTATTCCTCCGAGCTAGTTGACGAAATATCTATATCCACTTTCTGAGTAGGCCGTAGTTGTATGAAGTTTCGACATTGAAAAGGTAAGTGGCCAACCTAAATCAGAAATGAAGATAACCATTGTGTACATACAGTGATTAGTTGTAAAAGTTGCACTAAAAAATGTGTTAGCATGCTTAAATATGTGAAAATGCATAAAATGGTTATTTACAGGTCCATAACTTATTAGTTGGGTATTTTTTCCTAAAATTATTTAATTTTGGCATTTAGGGGGGAGGAATTCTCCTCATTACACCTAGCTACGAGCCTGGCCATTTAGTGTTTGTGGTTTAAAAAAATTAGAACAAAAACTTTTTGATTATTAAATTTGGTAGACATTATTAAACTTAGTAGATTCTAGCTTACTTTGAACTAGTATTCTACCCCGTTCCTGTTTTCAGGGGCGGTGGAGGGAATGCCGAAAATGAAAGGTTGCGGGTGGGGAAGTCGGTGTCAACCCAACTCACCGTCAACCCAACTCACCGAACCGGTCACCGACACCGACAACCCAACTCACCGAACCCAACTCACCGAACTCACCGACACTTAATAATATCTTCGTAAGTTAGGGGTTTGTTATTCATCAACTGAGTTTAAAAATCAAATTTTGCGAAGCGAAAACAATGGCAAAATATAAATATAATTTAAGAAAGTAAAGACAAAGGAAGGAAAGAGATATTACGCGATAAAGAAAGAGAGAAAAGAGAGAGTACGGGGTAGACAAAAAAACCCATTTGATCAATTTTGGATGGTACACCCCAACCCCACCTGCCGGCGGCAGGCAAGAGGTTTTTAAACGCGAAGAACAGGTTTATAAATGATTTTTTAAATAATTAAATATAAAAAATTAAATAAATGATTAATAAAAAATTGTAAAAAAAATAAATTAAAAAATTTCCTTTATCTTCCCGTATTTAAAATCCAATTCTCCGCATTTAAAAAACCTGTGATTACTTTTTATTTAAAAACCTAAAAAACCTCTTTATAAATGCGAGGAAGTTTTTTAAACGCGGATTAGATAAAGGGATTTTTTAATTTAATTATTTTTTAAATTTTTTAATTGTTTAATTTTATTTTAATTACCCCAGCCCCCAGTAGGGGGCTTTGGGGCGATTTTTTAAATTGACTAATTTTAATTGTCTTCTCCGCATTTAATACAACTTTTCCGCATTTAAAAACGTTTTCCGCGATTAAAAAACTACTAGTCCGCCGCCAGCAGATGGCCCTTCGGCAGTCACCCCGCCGGCAGGTGGGCTGCTTCGATTTTGGATCCCTACCATACTTCATGTACAATATTAGTAACTTGTTCATGATCACTCTCCATGTTGTTGTTGTTGGTTCAAGTTTGCTGTGAGGGCGGACGGTTGGACTTGGTTTGGAGTCGGACGGAGAATAGTCAGACCGTACAGTTTGGTAATGCGAGTTGGGTCGAACACCTTTGGAGGAGGGGGAGGGGGAAGGGGAAGAATGATCAGAACAGAGAAAGGGGCAACATTGGGAAACACACGTTGGTACCTTGAAAAACAGTTTGTAGCAGTCCTCTCGCATTGTTTTGTTCAACGCCAAATAAATAACAGGCGGAAATCCTTTAAAAAATATTGATATTTTGGAAAAAACTTTTATAGAAAATTAAGTGAAAATTAAAAAATAATTTTCAATTATTTTACTATTATTTCGTAAGTGTTTTATCACACTTACGTACCGTGAATGTGAAGCCTAAAATAGTGATTTAAAAATTAAATAAACCATTGTTTAACCAAATAAATTGGGCCAAAATAATTGTCCACGGGCTCGGTTTCACATACTGCATTGAAACATACACAAATCCACCGACAGTGTTCAAAGAAGAGAACACAAACACTTGAAGAAATGCCTAAAAAGAAAAAAACATCAAAATTATATAAAAAATAAAACATTTGAAAAAAGAGACCATTTTCTGGCCTGCCGTGATGCTGATACCAATTGTTTTGAACTTAATAACAAATGCAAATGCAAAAATGGTATAAAGTAGCGGCATAGCAATTGCCAGAGCCAAGTCATGGACACTGTCCAACTTGTTCTCGTACTGAAAATGTAATCCTTTTTATTATAATAATTATTGTATATATTAGGTATTATAGGTTGGTTGGTAGAGCAAGCATTGAAACATTAGTAATGACCCATTAGGTCATTATGCCAAGAAGGCCAAATTAAAAATTAGAGATTTTGAATAATTGAAGATACTACAGGCTATGCAATTTGGAAAAAATCCAAAAAATTACTTTTTAAGTATTAGGAAAAGACTCTCGAAAAATCACTTTTTAAATAAGAATTTGTCAGCTTGTTAATTTTTAAAATTTATTCACAAGATGACAGGATTTATACGCAGCAAAATGTCTGCAAAATAAAAAGGTAGCATTTTCCATAAAATTGTAAGAAATATGACGCAACTTTTTTGAAAATTTTTAAAAATTTTAATTTTATCATTTTTAGATGACCATCGCTCATTGCAGTTTAGCGTCCATATTTTTTCGTTCTTAACAAAAATTGACAGTCTTAAAAATTAATAATAATTAAAAATATTTTTTAGCGTCCGTGATTAATTACTTCATAAAGTTTTTAGTTATATTAAATAATCATATAAATTTTAGGGATTTTATAAATTATGAATGACTAAAATGCAATACAGTTCGTTTCTCTTCAAAAAAATAAACTCGTTAAAAATCTTGATATAAATTATTAATCTTGTATCTGAAATTTTTTGAATTGATTTTATCCATTTCTAGATTTCCAGTGAAAAAATCAGAGCAAAAATCAAGCTAATCAATATGA